>JARYGA010028712.1:0-46524 GCA_030545235.1 Helianthus tuberosus
ATTTATGGAATCATCCATTTCTAATGACTACCAAACGCTTTCTACTCTAATTTTAACTTATTCAATCAAGTAGCGAACATTGTCACTTCAACTAATACAAATCTTTAGTCTAAAACACAATTATGGATGATTTCAATATCAAATTTACATAATGTAACAGAACAAGTTACATACCTTCATAATTCGTCGATATTGTTTTCTAACCGTAATTACCTCTTCCCGGGCTTGCCAACCTTAGCGTATCCCTTCTAATCCATGGTTTTTGCTTTTATAACTCAATTAAACGAGTGACGTTCGAGTCACTCCGAACACTACCATTTTAACCATTATTTTAACCCATTCTTTATCTAGTGAATTACATCACTTTACTTACACCCCATTATGACAAATTTTTAAGCAATATTATCAATAACATATCTAACCAACTATTTATTTTGACCCGTTTGGTTTGTCTAGTGAATTCCATCACTTCTTAGATTTACCAAAGGTTTACAATTTCACTATTTTCGCTATAACAATATTAAACATATCTACGACTAGGCTTATCTACATCAATGTAACGAGACGACAAGTCGCGTACCTTTAAAGCGTTCCCTTCAAGCGTATGTCCGCTCCGACTTGTCCGCTTGAAGACCCGGTTTCCTTGCCTAAAGAGTTCAATCAACGATTTATTTAGAACTCTTATTATATCATACAATGCATAATTCACCATAATATTCAAATATGCGTTTTTGTTATAAATTTAGCATTTTAGCTTTCTCTTAGGCGTTTTAACGAACACCTTATGGGCATCGTTTACAAAAATCCATTATCAAGTTCATGACTAAATATTTAGCCAAATTTAAACAATTTTTGCAAGTTCATTATATCTAGTATGCCTAATAACATCTAGATTCACTTCAAGTGATTCAATAACACTTGTTTTGCAATCAGATTCCTAGTGTTCTTATCATTCCATAAAACCCATTCTACACTTAGATGGGTGATCATGAATTTCACAATAACAAGCATCAATTCAACAAACTAATGACTAGGGTTTACTCCTAGACATATTTTCATTCCTAAATTCGTTCAAACTTTGATCATGCAAGCCTAAATTTCAATTTCATGGTTTCACCTAGAACTCATGGTGAAACTAAATAGCAAAATTAGGCATACCTTATGATCCTTTCACGAAGGTGATCACTATTCTGAGTTTGGATTTCGATTTGGAGCCGATTTACCCTATCAATTTGGTGAAATTGCAAGGCTAGGGTTCATGAGGGAGCTTGGGTCGCCCCCTGTGTTTCTTCGACCAGACAAACACACCCACTGTGTGTTTTGTTTATTAGTTTTTATTTAATAAAAAACATTTTCAATCTTAGCACTTTTGGCCCCTCTATTATTTTCAAGTTTCATTTTGGGGTATTTTTAATCAAGTTTCACATAACTACAAGACTTGTAATTAACTAGGTTATTTATTTCCTAGTTATTTTATCTTGTCCATAACCGATATTGAATATATATAAATAAAAATCTGTATTTTTGGGGTGTTACAAGTCTACCCCCCTTAAAGAGGTTTCGTCCCCGAAACCTTCTTTAAATAGTTCTTTGGTTTGGACCAACTAACTTAGTTTTGTTTTAAAGGCATTCCTTCTTTTAGTCAAAAGTTATCCTTTGCCTCGACGCATGCGTCTTTCACGTGTAAGTCCTTACGGACTGTAACTTGTGTCTTGTATTTCTTATATTGCCGCCTATTTGTCCCAATTGCTACTTGACCACTCATTAGTATGAGTTCGTCAATATGTTTATTCCATACTACCCTATATTGATAAGTGTTTTATATAAATCACAACACTATTTTAACTTTGGATGATTTTATCGGCTAGACTGATCAGTCACCGTCACCTCATGCCCCGTTAATTTGGGTCTCTCCTTTGCTATATTCGGACTTATGTGAGTTTATGATCTCTTATCCCGTAACTCGCGCTACAACATGATTATATTCTATATCACTTTTGTGACCATAATCGCATCGCATCACGTCATGTTTAAGTTTACATAAACTTTTCATTATCAAAATCTTCTTTCTAACGTATCGTCTTACACCTATCGGTGTTAAGACCTATATCCTTTATTATTAACTATTTTCTAATTTGTCTCATAATATTCATATTTGTTAAACGTTGTTTCTCACTAAAACTGAATTTTAGTTTAACGTTTATCTCTTTAACTTGTGTCAATTACTCATATCCAGGAATTAACGACAAGAATTTATTCTTTTCCGCTATTATATTATGCGGGGAATCGTAACCAGTCCCCATGCTTAACCCCAAGTGACCCGTAGGTTCCTTCACTTTGTCTCGTAGGCTATTTTATTAGATCTTCACCCTTTTAAGGTGAGACCCTATAGTTTGTTTCTTTGTATTTGTGACCCGAGGGTCATTTTGGTCTCGTAGACCTTTATATTGTTTATAACCCGGAGGTTATGGTGATCCCGTAGATCATCTTCTACTCGTGTCTTTATTTAATTGTATGTGTATATATATATATATATACATATGGCGTCAAGGCACCCCCTTTTTATATTTAGAATAATTTTTTTTCGCTTTTGAATTTCATTTGACCTTTACCGTAGTCTAAGGCTACACTCATTTTCTTTCGGATTATCTTTCCGACTCTATGAAATGGAATGTTTAAATGCATTAAACAGTCTCGCTGATGATATGCCGATAGGTTTTTGCACATTTAGTAGGTTTGTTCGGGATATAAACATAAATCTTTACTTACTTATTTCGTGGGGAACACTACTTGAATATATAGGTAACCCCTGAAATTTCGTTTGAAAGATTCCTTTTTCTGATATACTAGGTTTTTATACTCAGTGATATATGGGGTATTATTCCGGGACTTCTGCTGAATGGAAGTTCTGACCTAGTCCTCGAATAATACTTTCCGCAATGCTTGAAATATAGCATCACCCTCAGCATATATGATAAGACAATAAAATTGCTTAGCAATGCTGTTGTAAAAAAGATCCTCTAAAGGGGACACACCCAAGTTAAGTCATGATCTCTCTGCTGAACGGTAGTTCTGACCTGAGCTCTCATGATTCTTCATAATTTATTAACCCCTTACAGATATCATTGATGTTATACTTACCTGTAAGACTGAATATTGGGATCTGGATACGGGAGTATATTCAAGAGGTGGGACACACGTATGAGTTTAAGTCTTAAAACACTAATACGTATCCTGAACAGATTGAAATATGTGTGGAAATTTAAGTGGATCAGTATATCGACAATCTAAGCGAAGTGTTTAATTCTGAGTATGTAATTACAGCTTAACGGTACTTGTGATTTGTCAGATAGCTGATATGATTCCCTAACACGCTTAACCAAAAATATGTTTGTAAATAGTTTATTTTCATTGCATTTTAGTTCAGTATTTCATTTCTAGTTTAGAAACTTTATTAAAATCCAAAAAGATTTTTTACTTCTGCTTTATTTTTGACAAACCAAAGTGGAGAGTTGATATTCGGATTCGAAAGTTGAAAGCAGATGCAGGAGATTTCTGGACTGGAGGATGAGTCGTGAGCTGATCTTGATAAGTTTGAGATGTTAAAAAGTTAAAGCAAGTTCATTAATTTGAAACTTGTAAATTTTCAGAAAAACGAATTGAACAGAAAGTCAGTGTGAAGTGTATCTGATCAACCAAGGTCATTAAGTTGGACTTGGTAGATTAATTGAGTAATCAGGGTCATTAATTTGAACTTGAGTACTTAAGTGGATTTTTAACACTGAAGGTTGAATGGTAAGTTTGGTTTGTAACTGTTATTGTTATATATCTTATATTTGGGTAGAGAATATGCAGGTAACAGGAATCTTCTTGGCAACAAAATGTTAAAGTTTGAACCAGAATTTCAAGTCCCAGTATTTCGAGAGGGGGAGTTTGTGAAAGGGGGAGTCAGAATTCTGGATCAACAGTCAAAGGGGAGACTGAAGATGGAACCAGATTAAGATCCTAAACCTGTGAAGAAGGAGCTTTACAATGACAGAATTTGGAGAGAGACAAAGACTAAAGACTTGACGCTGAAGACTTCGTCAACATCCAAGGGGGAGTCTGTTGGTGCACTGAATGTCTGATGACTACGTCTTAATCAAGTCTTAGGTCTAGATGATTAGAATAAGGGTTTACATGTAAAAGTATGTTTTTTAGCTTGAAACTGGTTCTTGCTTGTCAGCTTGAAACTGATGTGTGATTTCAAGCTAACAGGCCAAGCCTATATATAGTTGGTGAGTGTGTCATTTGAAGCTAACAGTGGTCATAGCTTGTGAGACGAGGTGCTGCCAAAATCTTGTTAGAAACGATTGTAAAGTCTCGGAAATCATTAATAGAGAAGAGATTAAAAGGATATATGCTGTTGTGACTTGGTTTACTTTGATTCCGCCTCTGTAAACTGAGATGAACTACTTTTACTGACGTTTAGGGTCACGCAAACGGTCCAACAGACGGTAAACGATGCAGCTAATGAAACCGAAGCTGTTATTTCTGTTGTTCAGTACTTCCGAGACGATTCAAGTGAGTCCTATGAAGCAAGTGTCTATCTATTCAATTGAGAGGAATCATTGCATTACATCCCCGTTGAAAACAAGTGGTTGTAATGATGGAACCCTTGATTTGAAAAACATTTTTGAGAAATTTATAGTTCAACACGCATCGTATAGGCCTATACGATGCGTATTGAACGATGAATTTACTGAAATACCCCTATTTTTCTAAAACATTCAAGGGTATTTTTGAGAAAATTCAAAGTTTAATACGCATCGTATAGGCCTAAACGATTCATATTAGGCTGATATACGATACGACATAGGCCTATACGATCGTATTGGGCATTATTTCAAATTTAGTTTTATCGTGTTTCCCTCGGTTCGACGCGTATATGTCTCGTTTTTTGCCGAACTTTCGCATATTTTGTCGTTTTATGACGTATACCTTCAACATAAGTCGTTTCGGTGCCGTTCGGTTGCGTGCGAATATCGTATTCAATGATTACGTACAGTTTTGTTTGAAATCTACTTGGACTCCATAGTGCCGTGTTATATGTATACATGTGTGTAAATATCGTTAGTCGCGTACTTTGACGTATTTTTGCGTATTTTGACGTATTCTAACATATTGTTGCGTATTTAATAGTATTTTTGACGTATTTGAGCGTATTCTAACATATTTTAGCTTATTTTAACCTATTTTAGGGTATTTTTACGTATTTTAGCGTATTTTAATGTATTGTAACGTAAGTTAGCGTATTTTAACGTATTTTAGGGTATTTTAACGTATTGTAACGTAAGTTAGCGTATTTTAACGTATTTTAGCGTATTTTAACGTATTTTAGCGTATTTTAACTTATTTTAACGTATTGTAACGTAATTTTAGCATATTTTAACGTATTTTAGTTGGTTTCGAATATACCCAACGTATTTTAGTTGATTTCGAATATACCCAATGTATTTTAGTTGGTTTCGAATATACCCAACGTATTTTAGTTGGTTTCGAATATACCCAAAGTAGTTGATCATGCTCCACAGTTTTCAAATTCGTTGCGTGCATTCATATTGTTTTAGACAACAACAGATAATGAACGGATTGTTGGACTTCTTGTTCCTAATGTACGCCTCAATCATTTTTTTACTCTTTTCTTCGATTTCAACAAATCTTTTCAATAATCAGTACGCAACAAAGAGACCGCCTTGTTAATTTTAGAGTATTTTAGCTTATGTTGATGGATAACGCAAACAAGTTCTCCACAGTTTGTTATTCAAATCTCTATTCGGTTATCTTTCCAAACTTCAACACACGATAAGTTTAAACTTTATAGTGTGTGATTTGACCAGGAAATTATTGGAGGTGATTTATACTTTTAATAAGCTGTCACGGTTGTCAAATTTGTTGTGTGCATTCATAGCAATCTGAAACAATCAGATATTTATCTATCTGTGTGTGTCACATCCATCCTGTTATAGCAAAGAATGCATACACAAATAGTTCTAGTGGACGAAGCAAAGATACCATTCTAAACCCTAGCTGGAAACAAACCAACAAAATCCGAATACTGAAAAACATCAGCAACCATTTTTCCTTTCCCTTCAATTTCGAAAACATTTTCCCTAACATGATAAAAGCGCTTATTTTGCTAGTGGGTATTATAAGTCAAAGTTACCTTTCAGATTCAGGAAGATATGTCGGGTTCTGTACCCATCCCCGCGTTGATAGCTTTCGTTTTATTAACTACCAAAAGAATGCATACACAAATAGTTCTAGTGATCAAACCGTTGAATCTGCAAACCACAACAGTTGTCAAATTCGTTGCGTGCATTCATATTGTTTAGACAACAACAGATAATGAACGGATTGTTGGACTTCTTGTTCCAAATGCAGCAGTAGGATCCGTACTTAAAGGTCCCTCTAAAATATGCAACCGAGACCGCATTTGACTACGAAAACGGTGGCTATGAATGCTTGGAAAATTGCATCAACTCTCCTATATCAACATACTCTTCTCCAGACGCTTAGTTGTTATGAATGACAACTTGAGGGGTCTATTTAACTTTCAGATTCAGGAAGCAGATGATTTGTCAAAAGTGGTAGACTGACAGGTGCATGCATTTAATTCTTTAATCTATTAGAACGATCCTTGTTTTATCACGTACATGCATTTAATTCCCAAACATCATTATAGATTCCACGTAGTTTGTCATGACAAAAAATATAAATGTAGGAATATAACTAGATATTACATGTGTCAGGATCTTTATCTATCATGTCATCGACGAACTGCTCGAAATCTCTTTCGTTTCTCATGTTAGGGAGAATGTTCTCAAAATTGAAGGAAAAGGAAAAATGGTTGCTAAAAAGAGTAACTAGCAGAAGACGTGTCGGGTTCTTCTACTAGTTATTCGGAATGTTTCGAATCATCACAGAAGACGTGTCGGGTTTGTATTTCCCATAGCCACCATTTCCGTATACAAAACGGATGCGGTTTGCATATTCAATCTTCATTGCTTCATTAAAATTAACAACCTGATTCGGATCATCTTTAGTAGTGTTTGTTTGAGAACCTGATTCAGATTTAAACAATGCACGCTGATTCAGATCTCTATTCAGGCAAACCGTAACCGTTTTTTTACTACGGAAACGGTGGCTATGCGAAATATAAACCGCAATCGTTTGTGACTATGGGAAACACAAGTTTTCTTTTTGAGCTTGATGGATGTCCGTTATCTCAAAGCTTCTCCTTACATTATTGATCTGGAATTGGAGAACCGTTGTTAATTTAGTACTTGCTGATCTGGAATTGGAGAACCGTTGTGTATTTATTTGCTGATCTGGAATTGGAGAACCGTTGTGTATCTGAATCAGGTTCTCAAACAAACACTACTAAAGATGAGTTGGTATTGAACCAAGAATATGGTAACAAGTATGTTGTTCCAAGATCAATTCCAATTGCAGTTTTTTCAACTCTCTTGTTCCAAATGTCGCTGATGAAACCGGAGCTGTTATCTCGGTTTTTCAAGTGAGTCATATGAAGTAAGTGTCGGTCTATTCAATTGAGAGAAATCATTGCATTACATCCCTGTTGAAAAACATAATCGATAAATTTAGGGAAAATGAGGTTGAAAGATGATAATCCAACAGTGGAGGATCTCATTCTACAGCTTCGATAAATTCAGGGGTATTCTCAAATAATGTTTCCTCGATGTTTGAAGACCAACAAATGTCCAAAGTGTTGCTTTTTCGTTCGCGTCAATACCGCGTGACAGGAAGTTACCTTGCAAAAATTAAAAAATTAAATCGACATCCTCAATACGCATCGTATAGGCCTATACGATGCGTATTACTTTTTTGGTAGGGGACAATGGCAGCCTTTGGCAGACATAGAAGTTTGAACCCACCTCAATACACATCGTATAGGCCTATACGATGCGTATTGAGGGTGTCGATTTGATCCCCCAAGGTGTGCCAATAATACGACCCATTTGGAATTTTGGATGACGCAAAGTTACAGGGATGATTAATAGGATAGGGTTTTGATATGAGCATTTGGTTGTATTATTATTATTTAATTAATAAATAATTATTTTTAACTACGTCAACATATATTAATATTATTATTAATAAATAAAAATAATAATAATACCTCAATAAATATATATTTTTTTTCTTAACTTTTAAACTCTTTTTACAATTTTTTAAAAATTATTTTGTAATTTTTTAATCAATGTAGGCCTTTATAAGTCATGTTAACATATTTATAAAAAAAAAGAAAAACTTAAATGAATGCCATATAAGATGGATAACCTTCTATTTAAGTAAAACATCTAGGATTGAAACATCAAAATGAACTTTACTGACCTAATTGGAACAAAAAAATTTATGAGTGACCTAATTAGAACACTCATAAAACTTGGTTACTATTTAACAAAGTTACCCCTAAATTTTATTGATTAAAATGATATCACCAAAAATCCAAGCCTTTAGGCTTCATTTGTTTATTAATTATTGTAGTCCAAAAGTTGTGGTCGTTTTCTTTTGCCGAGTATTCAATACGGTCAAGTTTCAAAACGATAACATGAAAAAGACATAAACAATCATACAATAAATAGGTTAGAATAATCAAAGATTAGACCGTATAAGAACAATCGGTTGCTCTCACATTACAAAAGCTATTCATTATCCACAGCCATACAATTATTCACACATTTGTTGTTATTTTGTCAATAGAATAGAATGTCTTTTTATTTGAACTTATTATTTTAGTAAGTATAAAGAGTAAATTGTCATTTTAGTGAGGTTTGACTCAAAATGTCACTTTGGTCTAAATAGTTTTTTTCTCCTCTAAATCCATGACGTTTGCTGTTTTTTTTATTATTTGTCATTTTCGTCCACCCCTCTAGCTCCATCCAAAAAAACCCAATAAAATTAGGGGCATTTTGGTCACTTAACAATTATCTTTTGTTTTGTCATTTTCATTCAAAACTCTATATTAAAAAAAATATATATTAATATTATAATATAATTAGAATAATAATAATTATTATTTTAATAAGTATTATTATTATTATTATTATTTTATTATGAGTAAATTACAAAAATCGTCCTTTATGTATGTCACTTATTGCAAACTGTATCCTTTGCCTTCAATAATTACAGAAAACGTACTCGATGTTTGCAAACCCTTGCAAGTTATGTCCTTTAGCACCAACTCAGTTAATTTTGTGGTTAAATCTGACCAAATGGACCCCACATGAGGGTATTTTTGTGGTTAAATCTGACCAAATGGATCTCACATGAGAGTAAATGACCAAAATACCCTCATGTAGGGTCCATTTGGTCAGATTTAACAACAAAAAATTAACTGAGTTAGGGCTAAAGGACATAACTTGCAAGAGTTTGCAAACATCGAGTACGTTTTCTGTAATTATTGAAGATAAAGGATACAGTTTGTAATAAGTGACATTTATAAAGGACGATTTTTGTGATTTACTCTTTTATTATAGTATAATCTATATCTATATTTATATCCATAGCAAGTGTCCAGCACAAGATAGTTGCATCTGAGCTTACATTCACAGAGAGTATTGGCTTCTGATTAGAGGTGACAAGATGAGTGGGCCAGGGGTTGAGTAATATGTTAAAACAGATTAAGATTGAAATGGATTATTTGTAGTACGAGTTAGACCAGTTTGTTTTTTATGGTTCTCATATGTCCTCCATCAGTTATCACATATAAACGAACTAAAATACGAGTATATTAAACTATCATTTACCCTAAGTACCAGGAGACATATTAACTTTATATGACCAAAGTCACTCCTTTATGTGCCGATGAGGTTGTTGCAGGCTCAATAGCATGGCTTGGCAGTGGTTCGTGGCAACTGGCTAGCAAAGTGACTTCTTGTATGTTGTTTATACATTCGATGTGTGTAAAAGTGTATATATTGTAATATATATTAAACAACTTATAATTTTGTATTGTTTTTGAGTTTGATATGTGTAAAAGTGTATTGAACAACTTATAACTATAATAACTTCGTTATCTTTTGTAAAATTTCTAAAGACTGGCCGTGCTTTTACACGTGTTTTACATCTAGTACTATATAATAAAAGAAACTATTAGGGGATACTTGTCATCATATTAGGACATCTATCTTTTGGTTGTCCTGTCAATATCTTCGAATTAATTATAAACAAGGGAAAATTACTTTTTGAGTCCCTGTGTTACAGTGGTTTTAACCACTTGAGTCCAAAATCAAAATGTTTAACGCTCTGAGTCCCTAAAAGCTTATTTTGTAACCATTTGAGTCCATTTTTTAACACCATCCACTAAGTCTGTTAACCAAGAGGGAAATTTAGTTAGGGCTGGCATATCGTGTATACCCGTACACGATAAGACACGACACGATAAGACACGATACACGAAACGCCATACCCGAACACGACACGATAAGGTTTCGTGTCCTTTTTTTCAAACACGAACACGACACGATATACACGAAAATTACCTGTTAGTACCTGTTAACGAAGACTAGAATAATCACATATTTAGAACCTGTTTAGTTATACAAAACTCGCCAAAAGTTCACAAAGAGCTTAAATAATCCATAAACACCGAATACTTAACAAGTTTAAAACAAAAATCCATAAACGACAAATCACAAAAGACTTAATATTCAAAACATCCATTAAAAACAACTTCAAATTTCCCATGGTTCTCTTCTCAGATCTTTAGTTCCAACAATTCAAACCTGCACATAATTGTACTCATATTTAGCATTGACAATTGGACATAAAGCAAGTAATTTTAATTTATCAAACATTACTTGAAACATTTGGAGTAAGTAAGTACCTTATGATTGTTCATTGTTTTTTAGCAACACTACTCGAAGCATTTGGAGTGGTTACCTTAGAATTGTTCATTGAGTTTGAAGCATTTGATTCTCCACTAATATCAAGTGACATTATATCTTCAGTGAGCTCATCTAAATTAACTTCGTTAGAACCTACAAATACAAACGAACATATACTATTAGTGAGATATTATGTTATAAAAACCTTACAAAACTCAAGGGAAAAGGGACATTACAATAATCTCCATATAACCAATCCTTTGTGCATATTAGAGCCTCAACGGTATCTTTACCAAGTGAGCTTCGATGTTCATTAAGAACTCTTCCACTTGCACTAAATGTGGACTCCGATGCGACCGTAGAAACCGGAATTGTCAAAAAGTCTCTTGCCATCCTTGCAAGCGTGGGATATCTAAACTCATTGGCTTTCCAAAAAGTCAAAACATCTAAGTTTGAGTTCCTGTCAACTCTTGACTCATCCAAATACAATTGCAATTCTGATTTTTTGTTAGCTAGAAAATCTTTACTTTGAAACTGATCAAAATCCTAAAAAAGAATTATAAATAATTAGTAAATGAATACATAAAAGATTAAAAGACAACAAGTTAAAAAAATATACATTAACAAATAAATTACCTTAAGTCTAGCTTGAACTCCAAAGACACTTGTTGAATCATCATCTGTCGTATCCTCAACCCCTTTGCTAGCTTCTGAAGTATTTGCGACATTTGAAGTTGTAGAAGAACCACCATCCATATTTAACTCAACATATTCATGAAAAGTAGAGTGCAAAACCTCATCAACATATTCATATTCCTTGCTATCACGTCCATAAACTTGTGAATAACTCCACTCGATAAAGTGCAATTTGTATCTAGGATCCAACACCACAGCTATGGCTAAAGTAAGACTAAAATCAGACCAATATTTCTGAAACTTTGTCATCATCAAGTCAGCCATTTTTCTCATATACTCGTCTTCTGAACCCATACCCTCTTTCAAAGTCAAGTAAGCCATAAAAACATGTGGATAATACAAGTTTGCAGTTGGGTATTTGCTACCCGAAAAAACATTTGTGATATCATAAAACACTCTAAGAAAAGAACACATCTTTCCAATCTTTTCCCACTCCAATGCATTCGGACAATGCTTATAATTAGAATCACTCAATTCTAAATGGCAAAAGGCGCGTCGATAAAAAAGGGCACCATCTCGCGGAACGTACTTTGAGAAAACGTAGATGATTTTAATTTCATGTCACTGTTTAAAATCATTTGACCAACATCTTTGAAACTAGAACCATAGCAAGATTTTATGTGTTTCGAAATATTCCCCGTACCTTGCTTGCTATCATATATGATAATATGATTACATTTGTTGCACTTGCTTGGAACTTTTCCACCGACTGCTTTCTTTTTAAGTTTAGTGAAGTACTGCCACACAATAGATCTTTCCTTTCGTTGTCTCTTTACTCCTGATTTGTTATCATCACTATCGTTTGTATCATCTACCTCAACAGAGTGAACTTCATCATTTTCCACATCCATATTCATTGAGCTATCATTTTCTAGATCAACTTTGATAGAATCTGACTCCGTCTACAATAGAGAAAACAAATAAAGTTACACAAAAAATAATACCAAACTTGAACCAAAAGCCATAAAAATTAGATAAACATACATAGGACTTCTTATCCTTCTTCTTTCCCACCTTCTTTTGAGAATCACTCATATTGAATTTCTTAATCTGTTAGAAAGCATACAATCTGTTAGAAAGCATACTGTGATTAACAAGAGGTTTTCATGTGTACAAAAAAAAAGTACAGTAAATTAACAAGAGGTTTTCATGTGTACAATAAAATTACCAAAGTTATAACATAAACTATAAACAAAAAAGTACCAAAGTTATCTACAAAAAAAAATCAAACTGTGATTAACAAGAGGTTTTCATGTGTACAATAAAATTAGGCAGATTTGTTCTTATGTAAAGCCATATATAGTTTGTCATTTGTAATATACAGACTTTTATGTTGCTTAAAATCCCATTAGTTAACTAATCATTTTCAAAATGGTGTGAAAACAGCAGTCAAATAAAGAACAATTTGTGAATCTAACTGTTGAACAATGTGTGAAAAGTGAAAACAACGGTCAAATAATATGAACAATGTGTGAATCTAACTGATGAACAACAATGTGTGAATCTAATCTAACTGATGAACAATGTGTGAAAACAACGGTCAAATAATGAACAATGTTCGAATCTAACTAGTTTTACTTGTGCGAATCTAACTGAATAACGTTCGAATCTAACTAAACAATGTTCGAATCTGCTTACTTTGAACTGCCGGCGGACAGGGGAGGCCGGCGAAGACAGGGGATTGCTGGATTCCGGTGCGGTGGAGCGGTGGATGCCGGTGCGGTGGAGCTTGTCGATGTCGGCTGTAACTTGAGAGACTTGAGAGAGATCTGATTAGGTCATTAGGATTTTCTATGTTTTGAACTAAAGAAGGTTCCTGACCGTATGGCATTTGGCATATATCATATATATTTTATTTAATTAAAAATTTAAAATTAAAACCTTATCATGTCCTTAACATGTATATAACAGGTAAACAGGTATCTGACCTGTTTAGACACGAAAATTAACAGGTAGTTTCGTGTCTACCTGTTTAGTACCCGTTACCTGTTAAGGTCATACACATACATGTTAAGGTCGTGTAGGTTCGTGTCGTGTATTCGTGTATCGTGTAAAAATTGCCAGCCCTAAATTTAGTCATTTATACACAAAGTACAACTCTTATATGCATAAAAGTATAAGAAACAAGTGTCTAATGCATAAAGATTTTAATATTATATATAAAATAAATTACATATACTATTCTACACACCTGCACACACAAACATTTCACACACATACCTGTCCATCCCCCCCCCCCTCTCATCTAGAACCTACCACCACCGTAAACACCACTGCACCACCACTATCCCCACCACACCTCCACTACTATCACCACCTTTCGTTGACCGCCAACCGCCTGCAAACAACACCTCCACTATTATCACCACCTTCCACACTGTCGAGATCACCATAAACAGTCAAGACCACCACCAAACTCACCTAACATTATAGAAATAGAAACAAAACATAAACAATCGAGACCACCACTAGATCTAGTTGGAGAGCTAACGACGGTGATGTGGTTTTAGTGTTTTATTGGTGGTGGTTTTAGGGTTTCAGTGGTGGTGGCAGCGGTGATGTCGATTTAGGGTTTCAGTGGTGGTGGTTTTAGAGTTTCAGTGGTAGCAGCTTTGATGGTGACGACGGTGTTGTCGGAGGTAGGGCAATGGTGGTGGTTTATTGTGCTGATGGTGTTGTTGGAGGTGGGGTCGTAGGTGGTGTATGGTGATGGTTTATTGTGGTGTCGGAGGTGGGGCCGGAGGTGGTGTATGGTGGTGGTTTATTATGGTGATGGTGGTGTATGATTGCAGCCTGCAGGTGAGGTGGTTGTGGTTGCGGTTGCTAGGAGGAGGTGGTGTATGATTGTTCTTGGTGGTGTTTAGAGAGAGAGAGAGAGACTCATGAGTGGGTCTGAGTGTTTGTAAAAGTGAGATAAGGATTGTTATTTATTTATATTTCTATTTCTATTTTTTTAATATAGGGACATTTTAGTCTTTTTATTAGAAACCAACAGAATATTCAAACAAAATTAAAAAATTGGACTCAAAATGTTAGAAAAAACGCTTAGGGACTCAGGACGTTAAACATTTTGATTTTGGACTCAAGTTGTTAAAATCACTATAACACAGAGACTCAAAAAGTAATTTTTCCTATAAAGAATGTTGCAGAAATCGGCCTAGGCGGCCGATTAATCGACGCCTAGGCGCTAGGCGGCCACTTACTGCCTAATTTTGAGCTAGTCGGTCAATTAATCGGCCATGGTCAAAGTCGGTCAAAGGCGGTACCTAGGCGGTCAAAAATCGGATTAATCGGACTATATTAATCGGTCAAAATCGGTCCTAGGCGGTCAAAATTGGTCAAAATCGAACCATACTATCTGAAACTTGAAGTATTTATGTGAATTTTGAAGTATTATTTTTATATTATTGGGTATATATATATAAGTTTGAAAAAATACATATAAAAATCCCATTCCGATTAATCCCTAGGCGGTACCTCACCGCCTGACTAGCGCCTAGCGCCTTCTGCAACATTGCCTATAAAGAATTATTATTCAGTTTAATCTCTTCTATTTAATTAGAGTTACATGTGTGGTTGGTCCTTGTGGTTTGAAGATATTACAGACTTGGTCCAACTGCTTCAACAATTACAAAGCTGGTCCAGTGGTTTCAATTTTCGCACTCGGGTGATCCTTATCATACCCATGTTAAGTTTTTCAGTTAAGTGTGTGTGAAAGATCTGTTTTACCCTTAAGATTAAAAAATAGAAATAAGTGGGCCCCACCCATCCCACCCTTCTTCTTCCCCACTCCACCCTTTAAAGCCACCCACCACCATCACCTCCCCAAACCACCACTACCAGTCATTCCCGTCGCCGCTAACACGATCCACGCTTCGATCTATGCTCTAATAACAGCACCACAAACATTTCGGCGAACTTCAGTTGTTGTGAAGGCGATCGGCGAAGGATCGACAAAGTACAAAGGCACGCAGTTGAGAGAGAATAAACTGACCGAACTGATAAAGGCAAAAGTGGCTGAAGCGACACAAGTTTGTGAAGCGGATCGTGATTCCGGTGAGTGTAAGGTAGTGTGGGGTGAAATGGAAGAGGTTAGTAAGGCGAAAGCAGATGTAAGTCAGAAACTGGAAGATAATAAGGATCCGTTGCAGACGTTTTTGTCGGAAAATACAGAAACAAATGAGCTTTGTGACAACTGTCACTTTTCCGTACATTCCGTACACTCAATGAACAGTAATTTGTGCTTTAATGACTATGCATGATCTGGTTTACCAGACAAATAAATTTTTGAATTCCATACAAGTGAATTCATGCACGTTTAATACTACAAAATATTGCTTTATGCATTAACAAGAGCGTTGCGTCGGAAATACTAGTAAACTCACCGGTAAAACACAATATGTCAACAGCTCTGCAGAAAGCAGCCAGACCTTAGAACTGAGGCCTAGGCATAGGTCCAATGACAAGAATACATTTAAACCCAAGAATACATACAAGGGTTTATTTATAGACATTACGGAAGCTAAAATACGCACTAAAAAGCACCCGAAACGCACTTTAAGTGCAGAATTTTATTAAATTCAGCTATGACCAGCTTTTAAACATATAAATATCATGCAGAATTTACGTTTTATTGTCCAAAATATTTCCCTAGGTGTTGGGAATTAACAGGGTTACAAAAGGACACCTTACGGAACAATTAAACAATTTAACGAACCGGTATTTAACCGAACAACCGGACATTACCCGGAACATAAAAATATTACTAGAAGCATTGTTTTAATGTTTCTGAGCTAGTTATGGTCCCCGTACACCATAACACCCACTAGATACCTACCAACTAAGACATGTACCCAAATACTTGGAATTGAGCTAATGTTTACCAAGTACCATGAGATTTTACACATTACCCCCCCCCCCCCTCCTCTCATGTTTACGGTTCAAAAGGGGAGGCCCCACCTCAAAATTTTTGTTAAATCTTACCAAGATATCTAGGATCTTTTATTGGATTTAGTTTGATTATATTTGGATTTTGTAAGATCTTGCAAGTTACACATTACCCCTTCCCATGTGCAAGTAATCGGCCAAAGCCATGGCCCCACCAAATATTTCCAAGATATGATTAGATTATTTCCCATTTGTTTATTGGATAGCTTGCTTGGAGATCTTGACAAAATATATGTAGTATCTACATAAAGCATGGCCTAAATCACAACCATCATTCCTCATATCTTACACCCTCTCTCTTCACTCACTCTCTCTCTCTCTTTCGGCTCCACCCCAAACCACCACCCTCACCACCATTAATCCACCACCATCTTCCATTTTACAAGCTTCCTTCAAGTGTAGAAGGTGGATGCTAGAGACTTGCAGCTTGTGGAGCTTCAAGAAGGGCTTTATTCTACCTTTTGCATCATCTTTTCTCAACATTTTCTCACTAGATTCTACCCTAGCCTTGTGCTAGTAGTAAGTTGCTCATACACCCTTGTTCATCTCGTTTTTGTGATCAAAAGTTGTAAAATGTTTAGTATGTTCAAATCACTAAAGGATCAAGAACACTAAAAAGATAAACATGTAACCTTACATAAAGTTTACTTAAAGTTTACATAAGAATGAAACATGAAGATGAAATCTTGTTGGATTAGGGTTGCTTAAAGCATGCATGATGTTTGATCATTAATTTATTGATAAACCGTTGTTAGGACACTTGGTGATGCGTTTTTAGTAACATTTACATTGTAAAAAGCTTGCTGATTGGTATTTTCAGCCAACTTCAACAGGCTGTAACTGGGTCATTATGAATCGAAAAACTGACTTTCTGAAGCCTAAATTATGTATTTTCGAAAAACGGATCAAATGGCACTAGAATCGTAATTTTTAGAGGTCGTTTACTATTTTTAAAGAACTGTTTTTGGACAGAAGCTCAAGCTGCGATTTTACTGCTGAAAAAGTGTGTTGTATTCGGAGTCATAACTTAAAAACTGAGTAGAATCAGCTCATGGAATTTTTACTGTAGTTGGTCACTGTTGTCTCCGTAATTCTCCCACTGGAATTTCATCAATCGGACTTATGATTAATTTTTAGTGAATTATTCTGTAGACTGCAGTCAGAAAGTGACAAATCTGATTGCAGTCCGGTAAATGAATTTCTATAAAATATTGGTAATGAACTGGACCCAAAAATTTTTACACAATAAAATTTGGACCGTATATGACATTCTGTAGAAATTTGGGAATTTTTGGAGAAGGTTAACTATTTTATTAAAATGCTCGAAAACAGTCCAGTTTTGATGAATAAAGCTGAAATGACATAAGTAGTATATTGCATGTCTGATTGTCGGGTTGGTTTTGTGAGAACAACCTACGGGTTATATGTAAAAGAAAATGATATGCTATTAAGCATGGACACCTCCATTTACAAAGGAGACTATGGCGAAACTTTCTGAAAATCCTAACACTTATTAAATATTTTCTAGACAAATGTTTACTAGTGTGTTCTAAACTATGCTTTTCGAATATAAACCTCGCCATAATTGTTGTAACAAAAATATACATACAACATACTAGATACATAACTCGGGTGCAAAGTGCAAAATACAAGAAACTTATATTTATTTTTGAGAAAATAATATAAGTAAGACACATAGTTAAAAATATAAATTATTTTTAACACAAGAAAACATATACAAAAGATAGTAACTTGTACTTGCGCGATACAAGTCTAGTGACTAACGTTAAGAAAACAGGTATAGGTCACGACGTTAATTAAGCAAATCCGGTGAAGTTTACGACGCAAGGAACGCAAAGTTGTGAGTTCATGCTCCCCCTTTTCTCTTAACTGTTTTTGGTTTTATAACTCTCGGGGGTGAAATACATGTTACAAATGCTTAAAACGGTATGAAATGCCTATGAAACGCCTACGAAATACTAGATCATGTGAGCATAGACTAAATACAGAAATGCCATTAATACTTAATTAGGGACGAGGGTTAGATCTAACGGGTACGGCCGAACCCCACTCATGGTCACAGCTAGTACCTAGTAGTGCTTCGGAGTCCCAGTCGAGGGAAATCGACACAGTCGAGGGTAATTGACACGGTCGAGGGTAATCGACACGGTCAAGGGAAATTAACACAGTCGAGGTTAATCGACACAGTCGAGGAAAATCGACAAGGGAATGAGCCATACTAATGCTCTCTATGTCCTCACATGCCTAAAAGGAGCCATACTAATGCTCCCTATGTCCTCACATGCCTTAATGTCCTTGAACAAACATTCAATTAGTACGTGGTGTACACAAGAAAACTTGATTTACACAGGAATACTTTATACAAGAATACTTTATTTATACAAGATACATACCTCGTTTTCATACAAGGTATGCAAAACACATGAACTCGCTCAACTTTATGTTGATGTTTTCCAAAAATTACATGTATTTCAGGTGACAGGATGGATCTTGGGCGCAAGTGTCGTAACTAGAAGTAAACTCCAAGTTTAGATGTCATCCACTTTTGTTGATTGTAAACTAGACGAAGGTTGTGTTTTGGAAACTTAATTAACCAGTGTTTGTAATACTCAAAATTTTCTGAATGGATGAACATCGTTTTAATCATGTAGTTGTTTATTATGATTGAATGCAATGATAACAAACTAGTCACACATCATACGCTTCCGCAAAAGACAGGGTGTGACAAGCTTCGTATCTACGAAGCCTAAAACCTACCAGAACGTGAGCGGTGTATTCTCCGGCAATGTATGTTTCAATTATTATTGTGTAACTAGTATGCTAATTTCTGATTATGTTACGTATTTGCTACTTTTTTATATGTGTATTTTGTTTAACTGAAGATGATTGTTATATGTTAGTAGTTAATTATTGTATAGCTAAAAGGAATATTTGATGATGGTAGTGGCCTCTGTTCTTGATGTGTATTGTATCGGTTGTAGAGATCAAATTGGAATCCGAATAAGGATGTGTAGTTTGGTAATTGTTGCCAATTGGAGTGTCCGAATTTAAAGACATTATCGAATGATCTCAAAGTGGCTCTCATCGAGAAATTTCAGAAAAATGACATTAAATAATCGTTTTCGAATATGGTGACGACAAGACTCTAGTACCTGACGGCCTAAATATGAAATTCATTAAACACTTTTGGCACATGTTTGAGAACGATTTTTATGAGGTCATGGAGGGATTTCATAAGTCTAGGAATATCAGTTGTAGAAGTGGGTCGTTTTTTATTACTTTGATCCCCAAAGTTAAAGACCCGGTAGAGCTCAACGATTACCGCTCTATAAATCTTGTTGGGATTATTAGTAAGGTTATTTCGAAGATTCTTGCAATCGTCTTAAAAAAGGTTTTAGAGGGTGTTATCTCGGAGTCTCAATCGGCTTTTCTTAAAGGGAAATTTATCTCGGACGAGCCTTTAGTGGTTAATGAGATCCTATCTTGGAGCAAAAAAAGAGATTTTTTTTTTATATTTTAAATATTGATTTTGAGAAAGCCTATGATAACGTTAATTGGAATTTTGTGATAAGCGTGATGAACCAAATGGGGTTTTCAAACTTGTGGTGTAAATGGATATTAGGAGTTTTGTCTTCGGCGAGGTCCTCGGTTTTAGTCAACGACGCTCCTACGTTCGAGTTCCAAAGCGGTAAAGGTATGAGACACGGTGATCCTCTCTCTCCCTTCTTATTTCTTATTGATACGGAGGCGTTGTCTTGTTTGTTTGCTAAAGCAGTTTCAGGAGGAGCGATGCAAGGAATTCAACTGCAAATGATGGTCCCTTAATTTCACATCTCTTTTATGCGGATGATACTATTAATCTTGGAGAATGGTCAGATTCTAACATTTTAAATGTGGTCAGAATTCTTCGGGTATTTTATCTGTGTAAGGGCATAAACTAGTGTAGGTTTGTGTTTGACTTGGGTTGTCTATATGTTTTTGGGTTTGATTAGATGTATTGGCTTGGTAGGCGTTTTGGTAATCAAACGGGTATGTGCTTGGCCCAATGTAATTGGGCATCCTATGTATCTATAAATAGGGTGTGCCTTATCTAGTTTAGGTTGTTGATTCTCCTTAGAACTTTTGTGCTTGTATGCGATATTGAGTACCAGACGATCATCAAGATCGTGTGCTCGTGTGTTCGTGAATCAATACATTAGCTTTTCAATCTTCGACATCTTGCTTGTATTTCCGCTACTTGTTTGGTGTTTGATATCCGATTGTTAAGTATTTGGGACTTACAATTGGTATTAGAGCCTAAGTAGTCTCACGAAAGCTCGGTTGATCAGATATCTTGAAGATTGAAGCTGCTTCTGCTGTTGTTCGGTGCTCAAGTCTTATAAGAAAAGGTCTGTGTTCTTAGTGGTTTTAATCCGTTTTCTACATCTTTCTTGTTCGACTGATTTTTCTGGTTTAGAGGGCGTGATTTACAAGTTTTTCTCCTTGAAAAACCGTTCGTTTATCTCTTGAAACTGACCTAAGTTAAAGATCGAACCCAGAATCTGAAAGTCATTTTTTCCGGACAAAACCAGAAGTGCACAATTGTGAAACAAAACAGTGTGTTTTAACAATTAAAATTCAGTCCGTTTTGGTGAAAAAAAAATTCTTGAAACATGTTGCCTTTGGTACCAAAATAGGGATTTGATATTTGAGTTTTGATATTGAAAGATGTAATTTAGTGAAATCAGCAGGATTCAAACTTAAAAGTTTTGGAATTTTTGTTTAAAAGGTGTTCTTAAAATTTAAATTTTTGGGTTTTTGTTCGAATATCTTCATAAATTCATAAGAATCTTTGAATGAAACTGGGATTTTGATCTGTTTGTGTGCAAGACTAATCTTGTTTGCAGGAAATTAGGAAAGTTGTTTGCAGAAAATCATCTAACAGATTCAAAAATTGAATTGCCTGATTTTTCGGGATTTGGTTGACAAGTTCGGTAGTTGGTTTTCATAAAAACAAGTGTGCGACAACAAGGGTATTGGACATCTGTTTTGGGCTTGTGAAGAGTGTACGGGCCCAAAAACAAGACTGTGCGGTCCAATAAGAGAGTGTACGACCTGAATTCAAGTGTGCGGTGTCACACCCCAACCGATGACGGAAACATCGGGGCATGGCACTGAGCGAAATAGATTGTTCGAGAGAAATTCCATAACAACTACTTTACCGAATAGTTAAACATTACGTCCCATATCGTAACCCATTAAGCAAGCAAGTTATTACAGACATAATATCTTCCAAACAAATAAAACTGTTTCGACAACTCAGATCTCTAAATAAAAATAAATTGTTTGTTTCTAGACTCTTCCTAACTCGATTCCACACAGCAAGCATCCTAGCAGATAACATCCTAAACACCTGTCACATACGTTAAAATAGAGGTCAATACACATAGTGTAAAGGTGAGCATACAAGTTTGATAATAGCATATAGAGTTCGAAATCGTTTACGCATAACCAGCATGTACAACGTATAATGTGAATCATGTAAGTTATCGACAAAGATCCTATCAATACCAATGACTGCGATTAGTGAGTGCGCAACACATATCCACCACTGTGAACATGTGAAGTAATTGTCCTTAACAATCCCTGAATTAACAGGTGCTGAGTCCAAACTATAGTACTATCATTGCTAAGGCAGGTAGACAGCAATCAATGTGTTAACATAACAAACAGGCATTCATCGAGTCACGCATAACATGCATTAGAGGTCAGCGTATAAATAGTGTTTGCGTTGTGTGATCGATGTGATTTAAAATAAGTAACGTATGTAACACCCAAAAGTGCATAAAGCAAAAAGGGATAGAGTATACTCACAAATTGTGTTTAACAAGTAAACACTCTCTTGGATTGAAGGGAGCGCTTGAGAGAGACTAGCCTGAACAGTTACGATAGCATAAACGATGAGCGGCGAGTAAAACGATGCAGGTGTACCAAGGATCGGATGGTAATCCGATCGGATAGCAATTCGATCGAAGGGCCAGTCGATCGGGTGGCAATCTGTTCGGATGGTCATCCGATCGGATGGCCATTCAATTGGATTGTCACCTCGTTTGGTGAGGATGTGTTTGTGTATGATGGTTTGTACTTTGAAGTTTTCGTTGTAGCTTTTTAAAAATAGAGAAGTATCTCTACCCGTCAGTCGGTCGATCGAACGGTGGTTCGATCGGACAACAACCTGATTGGTAGGACACTTAGTGAGAACAAGTTCACAGCAGGACGGTCACTCGATCGGGTGGCAATCTGTATGTACTAAATAAGTTGAAGATTGTTTAAGTACCAAAGTCCTAAACGTCACACGATCGGACAGTCGCTCGATCGGAAGGCAATCCGATCGGGCGGTAATCCGTTCAATGTTCAGATCCTTGAAAAGTTTGAATAAGAGTTTAAGTATGGAACCAAGTGCAACCTGATCGGACGACCGGTCGATCGGATGGCAATCCGATCGGACGGCAATCTGTTCCGACGCTCTGATCGTCCTGACACTTATTTCTTGTTTGAAGTTTTGTAGTTTTGAACGAGACGTTATGATAACCAGCTTAAGCAACAGAAACTGCATCTCGACCCAAGTGACCCGATCGAACAGAAACCACCCTAGTCCGACAGGTTCACGGTTCGAGTCGGTTGTTCATGTTCAAATCCGAAATCACTTATCTCTTGGATATAATTCAGATCTGGAACTAATCCATCACTAAGAACGAGTAGAAGATCAGAACGAGCTCCGATTCTATAGGTTTTGAAGGCATTGAGTGTAAAAGAGTTGAAAGAAAGTTGGAAAAGTTGGAACACTTTCTCTCAATCATTTTAACCATGAATTTGTGTAGATCTATGCGAAAACATTGATTAATCTTATGGAAATCCTTCAGATCTAAGTTTTTCTTGATGGAATGAAGCCAAACATTGAAGTTCATAAGAACTCCATGATGACATCATCCTAGAACACCTCAAATCCGGTGATTTCACGGTTAAAAGTTAAGATTCAAAGGTAAAAATGATGTAGGAGTGCGTGTAGATCATAGAAGTACAAGATTTAGGTTGAAAACTTACAAGAATCGAGAGAAATGAGGCCTGAAGGTCGGCTGGTCGAACAAGGGAGCTGTCACATCACAATGATGTGACAGGTGGGTATTTATAGGGTTTCCCAAAAAGGAAAGTGGGGAATGTGGCTGGTCGATCGGGTGGCAGTCCCATCGGGTGACAACTCGATCGGATGGCAATCCGATCGGACGACAATCCAATCGGATGGCCACTCGATCCAAGTGTTCGGCGCGATGAGTTTTGTCGTTTTGATTCGCGTGTTGAGCGTTGCGATTCGATTCGAGTGAGCGATGCGATAGTGATGTGTGCAAAATGCAACATATAAATTACATCAATTGTGGCAAAAAAACTAACCCTTTTTTAGTACTAATGTTGGAAAAAGTGTACTTTTTGTCTTCCTTTTGTATTTCCAGGATTAAATGAGCTCAAATTAACAAAAGAAGCAAAAAGACAGCTAAATCTAACATAAATACAAGAAAAGGAACAAACGCGGCATGCCCGACCTCCCCGAAAGCATCTTCCCAAGCAAAACAAGAGAACAGAAGGCTGAACACGCCCTGTGCTCAGTGAACATGGGGGCGTGCCGAAGTGTCAGCATAAAAGACAAAGTTGTAGAAGCTTCCATCACCCACCACGGGGCCGTGCTCAGCGGACATGGGGCCGTGGTCAACCATAAGATTTGCAGAATCCAGGTAAAACTTGATAGTACAGATATGCTTCTGCACACGGGGTCGTGCCCAACGGACACGGGGGCGTGGTCAACTAATGCAGACAAACTGCAATTAATGAAGACAGAGAAGAGGATGGACACGGGGCCGTGCCCAATGGACACGGGGTCGTGCCCGTTCTGTTCAGCCTATAAATAGGAGTGTTTGGCTCAAGCTCAAACCATCCCTTGGCACACCACCTCTCTCACACTTCACCAACCACCACCATAACACCATCATCCACCACCATCATCCATTGTCCATCATAGAGTGTGTGAGTCGTCTCGGGATCCAAGATTGATCGTAAGAGTTCTTGATAATCAAGGCCATGTTTGCCTAAGTCTCTTACATCACTTGGTGAAGACAAAGTGTCTAGTGTAATACTTTTTTATTTTTAATCTTTCGCACTTTTTACTTGGTTATGTATTAATGACTTTAATAACTAGTTTCTTATGTTGAAGGTGATTCTTCCTTATCGTTTGTCCGTGGTGTCTTGGCATCATTTTACTGTCTATATAAAATAAAATATTTTCACCATTCATATCTCCACGGTCTATATGGAGGTATGTTGGCTACCTGGTCGGGGGGTTAAGGGAACGGTTTGGTAAGAGTCTTGCCTTGTTTAGTGTATAGATCCTACAAGGACCTGGGTTAAATTTAGTAGGACCTCCTTCAATACTTAACGGTATTTGATGGCTGGGGTCCAAACTCTTTGATCCCCTCATATGTAAGCTACTATTAATACTTTAACCCGGCTATTTAGGACTGTATCACTGCTGACTCAGACTACTTAGCCGAGGGTAACGTCATCTTCAAAAGAGGGGCCTACCATAATATGCATTAATAACTTAATTAATTATCTTTCAATAATCCGACCCTTTAGGATTGTATCCTTGCTGACTCAAACTACTGGGTTGAGGGTAACGTCACCTTCAAAAGACGGGCCTACTACAATAACTAAGATAATCTCTTAAAAAGTGCAAATTTGCGGAAATAATCAAAGGTTACACTATACACGAGTCGGAGCCAAGTGATTCATCTTGTCTATCTGTTTTTATTTTCAGTATTTTAGTTAGTTTTTATTTTTCTAGTTTAAAACCTTTTTCTAACTTTTTAATTTGATTAGACGTTGAGGATAAACCGGTACTAAAAGCTCTTGTGTCCTTGGACGACCTCGGTATCTTACCAACACTATACTACGCTCACGATGGGTGCACTTGCCCATATGTGTGTTTAGTGTTAGTAAATATCGTGTTTTATAAATTTAAAACTTGGCTAAAAAAGTGTAAGAGGGCTTAAAATATACTTAAACTTATATACACACTTCACACGCATCAAGTTTTTGGCGTCGTTGCCGGGGACACAAGGATTTTAAGAAAGCTTAAAATCGACGGCCTAATCAGTTTTTCAAAACCTTTTTAAAATGCGCTCACATTTTTCTGCATTTTAGTTTAGTTTTGCATTTACAGTAGCCTGAACACGGGCCGTGCTCATTGAACACAGGGCCGTGCTGCATATTTTTCATAAAACACCCAGTAACAGAAGCTGAACACGGGGTCGTGCTCATTGAACACGCCCCCGTGCTCAAAGAAATCAGTAACTTTAATTAAAATGCCCAGATACAGATTCTGTACACAGGGCCGTGTCCACTGAACATGGGGCCGTGTCCAGCCTCTGTTTCCGTTTTTATTTTTGTTTTCTGGTCTCGAGACTTGGTTGTGGTCTGCTGAGTGATTCTTATGGATTAATACTCAGGAGGTTACAACTACACCTATGAGGATGATGATTATAGGAGTAACTATTGCACTAATTGTGGTGACCCGCACTTGGTTCAATATTGTAACTTATATCAACCATCCACTTCATATACCTACTATGAGGAGCCCAGGTACGAACCATCAACTTCATACACATCCTATGAAGACCAAAGGTATGAACCTCCTCCCTCATACTCATATTTTTATGAACCAAGGTATGAGCCTTCTTACTCCTACTTTGAGGAACCAAGATATGAGCCACCACCTTCGTATACTTACTATGAGGAACCATGGCATGAACAACCCACCTCATATGAGTATTATGAAGAACAAAATTACGACCCTTATCCATCATATGCTTACAATGAAGAACAATGGTGTGAACCATCTACTTCATATGGGTATTATGAGGAACAAAGGATCAAACAACTGGATTCAAGCTTTGAAAATCCCGATCCTTTTTCTATAACCGAAGTGACTGATAGGATATTAGAACACCTTAGAGTTATCATCGCTATATAAAAGAGTCTCGCGCAAGGGAAGAGGAGTCCCGCGTAAGAGAAGAATTAAATAAAGAAGAGATAACCGAAGGTGTAAAAATGGAAGAACAAACAAGTGAAAAACCGACACATGAGTTAAACAACGAAAAAGGTGAGTCCGACAACGTTAAAATTCAAGAAGAGTCTACTTTTGAAGAAATTAATCTCTTGTCACCTTCTTTTGAAAATCATTGTTTAGTTCCCACTCATGCGAAGTTTTTAAAAGAATTAAACACTAACACTAAAATTGACGAAACGGTAAGTGTTAACTAATGATCAAACCTCGCTAATAAAAGAAGACCCATTTGAAATTAACATTACACCGGTTCCATGTTTTTTTCAAAATTCATTTATTAGTAATGTCACTATTGATAAAGATCTTTGTGTTAACATAATGCCTAACTACATTTTCGAAAAATTAAGTATTAGTGATTTTTCTCCACTTCAAATACCCATTTTTCTATCCAATCGGAAAGTAATAAAATCAATCGGTGTAGTTGAGGATGTCTTGGTTCAAACAAATCAAATGGTAATCCCAACCGACTTTGTCATCCTTGATGACACTCCTCTAGTGTTGGGACGACCCTTTGTAAAAACCCACGAAGCTTTGAAAAACCGGAAGCGCAACAATCTACCTATTCAATTAGGGGCATTCAAAAAAAGTGTCGACCTTGAGCGATCAATGAAATATCCATTCGGCAATGACGACCCCCTAATTGAAGATGAGCCAGAACCACCTGATAAGGTGGGTCTAGCCAAGGAACCTTATAAACGTGGCGCACCACGGAGGCATTCCGCGGAACTATCCTTAGTTTAGTTTAGATTAATTTTTATGTTTTTTAGTTTAGTTTTAATTTTCAGGAATAAAACACACTCGGGATGGCAAAGGATACAAGGGAAACTTGAACCAGCACCCCATGCAGGAAAACAGGGCCATCCGACAAAACTTTCTTCTTTACAGCAAGTTCAGCACGGGCCGTGTCCGCCCAACACGGCCGCGTGCTGCACAGTCTGCAGAAAATGCCCAGTTCAGGTAAACTGGACACGGGCCGTGTTCAACCAACACGCCCCCGTGTCCAGGCTTCTGTTTCTCTTTTTCAATTTTATTACTGGCGACTGAACATGGGGTCGTGCTCGGACAACACGGGGCCGTTTCCAGACCCCCAGTAACATAATTTTTGCTTTTTCACACCTTTTTACACATTCAATCAACCTAAAAACTTATTTTTGGGACACATTGAGGACAATGTGTAATTTAAGTGTGGGGGGATGCTAAAATCTTGAATCTTGCAAGTCCTAATAACAAGCCTTACACAAAACTCTATTGGAAACGCTAATCACCCCAAATTTTTTTCAAAAATTTTCATTTTTTTTACTTGTCTTGGTTTAATTTGGAAATTCAAGTTCTAAAAAGGTTATATTTTTAAATTTACAACCGATAGCGTCGTGATAAAAAGAACCAACATAAGAAAATTATGAAAGGGCATGACAAGCTTAGTTAAAATTTAATTATATATACTTGATCACATAAAAACCCATTCCCACAAAAGTGAGTTTTGAGCATTTATTGAGCATACAAATACATATCTTTAAACTAAATGCTCATTTTTCGTTTCTTGTGTGAATAGCCGCTTGGTTCTTACAACTCTAGAACTTGCCACGACGATACATTCCCGGTCCTTACCAACTTAAACCCGAGTAAGTAAATGATGAAGGCATTAGGACTAACCATTTTTATTTCTACACCATTATTTTTTTTACCACCTACCCCAAATCCCCCTAGTTAACCCCTTTGAGCCTAAACCTTTTCATTTCTTAACCCAAAACAAACACCCTTTCACCCACCAAAACATTTTTATTTTTAACCCTTTGTTTTAGTAACAAGCTCGGTTTTTCGTATGATTTTCAAAAAAAAATGTTGATGATGAAGCAAAAGAAATAGACAAGCAAGTTCATCAAAAATAACTTTGTTTGAATTATGGCTCCATCAAAATAAAAAAATGCAAAAATAAAAAGTCTTTCTAAAACCGACGCTTTTTACGCTTTTCGCCCTTTTTCTACTAACCACTAACCCAACCACCTACCTTTAACCCAAGCCTAACCCTTCACCCAAAAAGTCCTCTTGATATTTACAAAGGTATATAGTTAAAAAGGAGGAGGATTGATTGCTTGGCAAGCCTATGGTAGGAGTAAGTTCCATGCCGCTCTCGAGTGATTCACTAAAATACATCTTCGGCCGAGTGTTGAGTGATCTCCCGTGAGGTATGTGAACTTGTATATAAATAGAATTTTAAAGAGGCATGTTATGCCCTAATAAGTAATTTATCTTATGAAAAGTTTTAAATAAATCATGACGAATAGGATTGTAAATAAATAAAAATAAAACTTGATAAAGAATCTTGGAAATCCCGACACTCTATGACAAGCCCAAAAACCTTCTCTTCTACCCATTTCATTTGGGAGTGAAAAGCCACATTTTAAAGAGTTTTGCTTGAGGACAAGCAAAGATTCAAGTGTAGGGGTATTTGATGTGTGCAAAATGCAACATATAAATTACATCAATTGTGGCATAAAACTAACCCTTTTTAGTACTAATGTTGGAAAAAGTGTGCTTTTGTCTTCCTTTTGTATTTTCAGGATTAAATGAGATCAAATTAACAAAAGAAGCAAAAAGACAGCTAAATCTAACATAAATACAAGAAAAGGAACAAACGTGGCATGCCCGACCTCCCCGAAAGCATCTTCCTAAGCAAAACAAGAGAACAGAAGGCTGAACATGCCCCGTGCTCAGTGAACACGGGGGCGTGCCCAAGTGTCAGCATAAAAGACAAAGTTGTAGAAGCTTCCATCGCCCACCACGGGGCCGTGCTCAGCGGACACGGGGCCGTGGTCAACTATAAGATTCGCAGAATCCAGGCAAATCTTGATAGTACAGATATGCTTATGCACACGGGGTCGTGCCCAGCGGACACGGGGGCGTGGTCAACTAATGCAGACAAACTGCAGTTAATGAAGACAGAGAAGAGGATGGACACAGGGCCGTGCCCGAGCTTCTGTTCAGCCTATAAATAGGAGTGCTTGGCTCAAGCTCAAACCATCCCTTGGCACACCACCTCTCTCACACTTCACCCACCACCCACCACCACCATAACACCATCATCCACCACCATCATCCATTGTCTATCTTAGAGTGTGTGAGTCGTCTCGGGATCCAAGATTGATCGTAAAAGTTCTTGACAATCAAGGCCATGTTTGCCTAAGTCTCTTACAACACTTGGTGAAGACAAAGTGTCTAGTGTAATACTTTTTATTTTTAATATTTTCAAACTTTTTACTTGGTTATGTATTAATGACTTTAATAACTAGTTTCTTATGTTGAAGGTGATTCTTCCTTAGCGTTTGTCTGTGGTGTCTTGGCATTATTTTACTGTCTATATAAAATAAAAGATTTTCACCATTCATATCTCCACGGTCTATATGGAGGTATGTTGGCTACCTGGTCGGGGGTTAAGGGAACGGTTTGGTAAGAGTCTTGCCTTGTTCAGTGTATAGATCCTGCAAGGACCTGGGTCAAATTTAGTAGGACCTCCTTCAATACTTAACGGTATTGGATGGCGGGGGTCCCAACTCTTTGATCCCCTCATATGTAAGCTACTATTAATACTTTAACCCGGCTATTTAGGACTCTATCCCTGCTGACTCAGACTACTTAGCCGAGGGTAACATCACCTTCAAAAGAGGGGCCTACCATTATATGCATTAATAACTTAATTAATTATCTTTCAATAATCCGACCCTTTAGGATTGTATCCTTGCTAACTCAAACTACTGGGTTGAGGGCAACGTCACCTTCAAAAGAGGGAACTACTACAATAACTAAGATAATCTCTTAAAAAGTGCAAAATTGCGGAAATAATCAAAGGTTACACTATACACGAGTCGGAGCCAAGTGATTCATCTTGTCTATCTGTTTTTATTTTATTTTTATTTTCATCATTTTAGTTAGTTTTTATTTTTCTAGTTTAAAACCTTTTTCTAACTTTTTAATTTGATTAGACGTTGAGGATAAACCGGTACTAAAAGCTCTTGTGTCCTTGGACGACCTCGGTATCTTACCAACACTATACTACGCTCACGATGGGTGCACTTGCCCATATGTGTGTTTAGTGTTAGTAAATATCGTGTTTTATAAATTTAAAACTTGGCTAAAAAAGTGTAAGAGGTCTTAAAATATACTTAAACTTATATACACACTTCACACGCATCAATAGTATTACCCATTAGTCACACAATTAACATAACTACTATATCTAACATACAATCACTGTAATTAGCTTGCGTTTAGCGTTTTTTATTCGATTGCGATGCGAAAGATTGCGATTGCGATTAACACCTCAACATAAACATAACATGCACAAGTAACACATAAATAGCACACACACGTAAAACAATATCCAGAACACATAACTCGAGTTGCGATTGCGATAGCGATAAGCGATAAATTGATTAAACATGTGATTAAACATCGATTATTAATAGATACTACACATAATACAACTAAAGCGATTAAATAAATAGACTCGATTACAAGTCAAAGAAGTCAAAATAGTAGTTTAGCAAGGAGTGACAGATCGCAATTAGCAATCTTTTATTCCTTTGACTTCAATCTTGACTTTGACTTTCGAAACACGGGGTGTTACATGCGGTCTACTGTTTTGGAACTTTGGACTGTGCGAGTGAATTGGACTGTTAATAGTGTGCGACTTCAAGTTTGGACTGTACGGTCTGTTTAAACCCTTTGACAGTGTACGAGTTCAAGTTGAATGGTGTGACCCGTCTGACTCTATTGAAGTGTGTGAGTTCAAAGGTTGGAATGTGCGACTCATATTGAACTTTTTGGAGTGTACGGTTTCAAAGGTGGACTGTGCGACCTATACTGAATCTCTTGAAGTGTGCGACCTAGGTGACTTGGACCTTTGGTTAAAGTGTGCGACCCTTGGACTGTGCGAGTTCTCATTTAGAATTTGGATTGTGCGACAGTTGAAGTGTGCGGTTTCAATTTGGACTCTTGAACTGTGCGGTCAATCACTGATTTGTGGACTGTACGGTTTCCGCTTGGAACCTTTAACTGTGCGACCTGTGTTTGGTCTTTTGGACTGTGCGGCATACACTCGGACCTTTTTTGGACTGTTTTGATTAAATTGAACTGAACTGTAACAAATACAAAGGTTATTAATAAATTAATTTATTCTTGATTGTTTGTTACTTATATGTTTAATTGTTTTTCAGAAATGGACCAAACTAAGCAATTGGCATTGAGTGAAAAGGCTGTTATTAATCATCATCTAGATAACATAATTGGAACCAACAACAGGATCCCCAGGCTGATATTGGGGGATCCTTTTCAGAATGGAAATTCAGATTTATCCAGTATATGAGAATCAAGGATCCAAAAGCTTGGAGGTCCATCTGCAACGGACCAATAGTGATCACCTACGTGGTGGACGATGTTCAAGGAACTATTGCACCTAAGCATGTGTCGCAATACATTGAAGAAGATCGTGAGAAACTTGACGTTGATGACAAAGCTATTGCAATGCTACACTCTGCGTTGGCACCAGAAATTGATGTTGGGGTTTGGGATGCTGTTTCTGCCAAAGAATTATGGAATGCACTCTTAGCTATGTATGAAGGAAAATGAGGAGATGAAGGAAAGAAAACGAGAGACGCTTACGCAAAAAATTAACTTGTTCAATCACTATCCGGGAGAAACACTAGAAAACCTTCAAAGGTTCATCTCCTTGATTAGTGAGATAAAAACTCATGACATTACGTTGCAAAACTCCGTTATCAACAAGAAATTGCTCAATGCTCTTCCAAGAAGCTGGGATACGAACGTCACCCTTATTAAGAGAACCAAGAATCTGACAAGAATGAGTCTTGCAGAGTTGATATCATTGCTTAAATCCTATGAGATGGATGATAAGCAAAGACTCTACAACCACACCTCAAGCTACAATAACGCAGGTGTGTTGATTAACACTGCACTGGTCTCTCAACAAGGAGCTGGCTCTTTTCAAATGTTTCCTTCTACAGTGACGAACCCTACAAACACACCTCTGTAACAACCCGACTTTTAAAAGTCAAGGTACAAGTGTCACACCCCGGATTTCCACGTGTCACCGGTGGGCCCGGTAGGGGAGTATCGTGACGTGGTTGGCAACATAATAGTCAAACAACACAATATTTAAATGCACAGCGGAAGCAAAGTATAGATTTAATTCAACCAACGATAATGTAATATTAAGTATTACAAATAGTCGAATATCAATCCACAGGTAGATCAAGTTTAAAAAGGAAACAAATGTTCAACAGTTATGACATCCAAGCTGGCGAGACTTAATGTGGATGCTAGGAGACAAGCCAGCCTATTTCGCGTAGTACCTGCACTTAACCTTTTAAGAAAATACGTCAGTTTACACTGGTAAATACAATCAACCGACTCATTTTGAAAAGAGTTTAAGAAAATGCATTTAAGGCACAAGGCACAAATAATATTTTATAACTTGGGATAATTATGTAAATATATAATACTTGTAAACGAATTACATGTTTCTTATGCGTTCAGTAGTCCGGTCCTTAAACTGGATTAAAGATCAATAGACACACCACTTTATATAATGAGACACTGACAGGTGTACGCCTACACCTGAGTGCTAAGGTCGTGGCCATCTCGTAAGATGATGCCAGGGATATCCGGGACATGGTCATTAACCCCCCAAAGGCTTTAAGCAACAAAACATTTCAAAACAGAGCATATCAATAATTTAACCTCTATTCGATTAAGATTCAATGCTGGACCAAGCGGTATTTTATATACCGTACCCCAAGCCCGTATAGGGAAAATAAGTTAAAAGTATTTACCTGAGTAAGTATAGTTCAGAAATCAGCGAGTGCAAATATCTTTTACTGGTTCTCCTATTCTGGAACGAAGGTTTATAATAACCTATTAGAATCCTAACGGGTCTTTAGTTAAGCTTACGCTTAGACCGGTTAGTTTTAAAGATACGGTTCGTACGCACGATTAAGCGAAGACCGGATAGAATGTGATTTAGACCCGACAAGTTTGAAGACTTGTTTAATATGGGTATGTGATACACATTCTGGATTTTGCGAATAAACCGATAAGGTTTGACCCGTTTCGGCTAATTTATGTAAACTAGTTACATAAACCGAACCGAACGCGTATGAAGCGTAACGGGTATCCGTAATAGTCCTAAACAGGTTCCCTAAGTTAATACACCTTAAATAAGTTGTGATATCAGTAGGATATCACCCATGATGCCCAAAACGAGTTTAATCTCTTAATAAGTCCCGTAGGGGTATTTTGGTCATTTTAAAGATTATAAAAGGATTAAATTAGGTTTCTATGAACCGGGTCTGATTACAACAGTAAAATAGCTTATATTTACAGGTTATAACATTTGGTTATAAGTCTTATATGTTAAAATAGTTTTAAACCCAAACTATGCGTATAATACGCGTATAAAGCCATTTTAAGCGACGTACGGTTTAAAATACGATTCTGAGTTTCCTGATCAGTTAAACAGGTTCAAAACACTCTAATTAATATTTAAAATCAGTAGCAATTGGATTGGCGTTAAAAGGATTTGTAAAACTCATTTTATGGCCGAAAAGGGTATATTCGGTATTAACCGAATTAAGGCGTTAATCCAAGCTTATGATCAGTTTAAAAATAATTAAAAATCTTCAAAAATCCCAAAATATTATATTACATCAGTGAGTAAAAGGTTTGGTGTCAAAAATTGGGTTTAGATAGGCTTTACGCTAATGACGCCGTTTAATTAATAAAAGCGTTCTTAATTACGTCATTAAGCATATCTCCTATTCTAGACCTCCGATTAACGTGAAATTTTCGGGACATGCCTAATAATCAGTAACTAAGATTATGGCACTTTCACTTTTCCAAAAATCTCGTTTTATGGTCATAAGGGCATTACGGTCACTATTTAGGCGATTAACGGAAACATAGAACGATTAGGGATTCGAGTGGTATAAACGCAGAGGCTTATACACACATGTAACTAGGTCCTAATGGAACCTTAAGGCATGTCTAAACCTATATAAATCAGGTCAGAACCGAGGTCAACGCAAAAGTCAAACTTTTGCGTCTTTCGGCTCCGAATCGGTTCAATACATAAAGTTGTCGAATCAAACAAGCGTAGACAAGTTATTATACTTATTTTTAAGTTATATGAGTGTTAAAACAGATTATACGCCTTCTGGATCATTAAATATGCGATTATCATTTATGTTGACTTTTCGGGTAACCTTTGACTCGACAAACGACGTGGTTAAGATTGGAATCAGAGGGTGACCTTTTAGGGGTTTTATACCCATATAAATACCAACTTATAATGACTTTCGATTCGACAAATCTCTGGACCGATTGTGATTTATCACAAAGTCAAACCGTAGTTACGACGGTTTGATTTCTAGGCCATAAACGAAGTATAAACGAATTTAGAAGGATCAAAGGTACTTACACAAGTCTTATGGATGATATGGATTGCTTGTAGGCTGCTTGAATGATCTTGATATGCTCAGAAGTGAAGATGTTCATGTATGTGCCAAATGTGGCTTTATATAATAACTTCAAACCTCATGGATGATCAACAACTAAGTCTAGGGATGTTACATTATCATCCACAAGTGTCCTACAAGCTATAAATCATGTAGGGGTGCTCACACAAGCAGATAAGATCCAAGTAAGTCGGTTAAATGGCTGAAACAGCCAACTGTCATGTATCTGGTCGCTGTGCAGTCCTAGCGCACCGCTACGCTTATGGTGTAGCGCCCCGCTACGCTGGTAGCGCACCGCTACGCTTCTGGTGTAGCGCCCCGCTAGCCTGACATCAGCCTTGGAAATTTTGCAATTTAGTCCCTAGTCCCCCGAAAGGTCGTTTTCAAGTCCAATCTTTCATAAGAAGCTTTGATATTTAATATTTGGGGCTTTAAGACTTATACCCACTTTGTCAAGTCCTCGGGTAACTTTGTGATCACCCGAAAAGCCCTAAATTTCCTCGTTGACGATTCTAACCCTTGCACACGAATTTTATCACAACTTGCTCATACGATAACGAAACTTGGTGAAATTTTTATGGTAGATTCTAGTGAGCATAATTAATCGTTACAAAGCTTCGGGTTTGTCAAAAGGTCACTCAGAGGTATAACTTAAACATGTTGGCACATTTAACCCCTGTAGTTTGTAATCTCTCACTTTCTTTCACAATTCGCCTCGTATGATCCATGATCTATTCGTTTAAGGTTATAAACATCATGTAGGGTTATTGCAAAGTATAATTATTCATTGTTGACACTTTGAACCCCTCTATTTACACAGTTTCACTGTTTGTCAACTTTAGTCCTCCAAGAGCAATCTTTCACACGTTCAAACATTATGACACGTGTCAAGACCTTATAGGACGTAAATTTTCGAGGTGTTACATCCTCACCCCCTTAAAATAAATCTCGACCCGAGATTTACTGAAACAAGTAAGGGTACTTTTCTTTCATCGTGGATTCAACTTCCCACGTGAATTCGGGACCTCTTCGGGCATCCCATTTGACCTTTACAAAAGGTATATGCTTCCTTCGAAGCTTCCTTACCTGTCGATCTTCAATCGACATAGGTTTTTCAACAAATTTCAAGCTCTCATCGATATGCACATCTGTATAGGGTATAATCACTGATTCGTCAGCGGAGTCAGCGAAACACTTTTTCAGATTGCAGATGTGGAACACATTGTGTATACTACTGAGCTCTTCAGGTAAGTTTAACTTGTAGGCAACTGACCCGACACGTTCGATAACCTCGAAGGGTCCTATGTATCTCGGGCTTAGTTTGCCTTTCTTACCAAACCTCATCACTCCTTTCCAGGGTGACACTTTTAGTAGGACTTTGTCACCTACTTCGAAGTGAAAATCCTTACGATTTGGATCAGCGTAAATCTTCTGCCTATTCCGAGCAGCTTGGAGATTGTTACGAATCTGGACAATCTTGTCCGTCGTTTCGAACACGATCTCTGGTCCTGATAACTGGACTTCTCCAACTTCCGCCCAACAAACAGGCGATCTACACTTTCTACCGTATAATGCCTCAAAAGGCGCAGCCTTAATGCTGGTATGGTAGCTATTGTTGTAGGAGAATTCGATCAATGGCAGGTTTTTATCCCAGCTACCTCCCAAATCGATCGCACATGCACGTAGCATGTCTTCCAACGTTTGAATAGTACGCTCACTCTGACCGTCTGTCTGTGGATGGTAAGCCGTACTAAAGTTCAAACGTGTGCCCAAAGATTGTTGGAAGCTTTTCCAAAAGTGCGACGTGTACCTAGTATCTCGGTCAGAGATAATAGCTACAGGTATGCCATGTAAGGCTACAATCTTATCCACGTACAGTTGGGCTAACATATCGGAGCTGTAGGTCTCCTTAATGGGTAGGAAATGTGCTGACTTAGTCAGTCGGTCGACTATCACCCAGATGGTGTCATTTCCTTTACTTGTCTTGGGTAACTTGGTGATAAAATCCATAGTTACCATTTCCCACTTCCATGTAGGAAGTTCGGGCTGTTGTAGCAAACCTGACGGTTTTTGATGTTCTGCCTTGACTTGTGCACACGTCAAGCATTTAGCTACATAGGTAGCTACAGACTTTTTCAAGCCTATCCACCAATAGTTTGCCCTTAGATCCTGGTACATTTTATCAGCTCCAGGATGAACGGAGTATTTAGAGTTGTGGGCTTCCTGGAGGATAATATCACGGAGTCCTCCAAAAATCGGAACCCATATCCGTCCATTCAATCTAAGAATTCCATCCTTGCTAAGAGATAACTGCTCCTCAGTCACTCCTAGCTTTTCATTGGGATAGTTAGCTTCTAACACAGCTTCCTTCTGTGCAGCTAACAATCTTTCTATCAAGTTGTTCTTTATTTCCATGCTCTTGGCATTGATTCGGATGGGTTTCACTCTTTCTTTCCGACTCAAGGCATCGGCGACTACATTCGCCTTGCCGGGATGGTATCTTATTTCACAATCGTAATCATTAAGAGTTTCCATCCAACGACGTTGCCTCATGTTCAAGTCTTTCTGGTTGAACAGATGTTGAAGGCTTTTGTGATCAGAATAGATCACACATTTTATTCCATATAAGTAGTGCCTCCACAGTTTTAGTGCGAATACAACGGCACCCAACTCTAGGTCGTGGGTGGTGTAATTCTTTTCGTGCACCTTTAACTGTCGTGAAGCATAGGCAATGACTTTGCCTTTCTGCATGAGCACACATCCCATTCCGGTGTGTGATGCATCACAATAGACTACAAACTCCTCTATTCCATCAGGCAATGTCAATACTGGAGCATTGCTCAACTTTTGTTTCAGAATATCGAAGGATTCCTGCTGCTTAGGACCCCAGTCAAACTTAATCTTCTTACGTGTCAGCGAAGTCAGGGGTGCAGCAATCCTTGAAAAGTTTTCTATGAATCGCCTATAGTATCCTGCCAAACCTAGGAAGCTACGAATTTCTGTAGGCGTCTTTGGCTCATGCCAATTCATGACTGATTCAACTTTAGCGGGATCTACTTGGATACCACGCTCACTAACAACATGTCCAAGAAATTGGACTGCTCGAAGCCAGAATTCACACTTTGAGAACTTGGCATAGAGCTTCTCTTTATGAAGTAGTTCCAGTATGCAGTGAAGATGCTTCTCATGGTCAGCTTTGTTCTTTGAGTAGATGAGAATGTCGTCGATGAAGACGATGACGAATTTGTCTAAATGCGGCTTGCAAATGCGATTCATGAGATCCATGAATGCGGCCGGTGCATTAGTGAGCCCAAAAGGCATCACTAGGAACTCGTAATGACCATAACGAGTCCTAAATGCTGTTTTGTGCACATCTTCATTTCTAACCTTCAACTGATGGTAGCCTGACCTCAAGTCAATCTTCGAGAAGAAACTTGCCCCTTGCAGTTGATCGAACAGATCGTCAATTCTGGGCAAAGGATACCTATTCTTGATGGTAACCTTATTAAGCTCGCGGTAGTCGATGCACAGACGCATCGATCCATCCTTCTTCTTGACGAATAAAACTGGTGCTCCCCAAGGAGACGAACTAGGTTTGATGAAACCTTTGGCTAGAAGATCATCTAGCTGCGTCCTCAGTTCCTTCATCTCTGTTGGTGCCAACCTATAAGGCGCCCTTGCAACTGGTGCTGATCCAGGAATAATGTCGATTCTGAATTCCACTTGTCTATCTGGTGGCAAACCAGGTAGTTCTTCAGGAAATACTTCGGGGTATTCAGAAATGACTGGGATCTCTCCAATCTTGGGTTTCGGTTCATCAATAATCACCTGTGCCATGTAGATGACACAGCCCTTCTTCAAACACTTTGAGTCTTTGAGTATAGACATCTTCTCGGGCAGCCCATACTGGGTATCTCCCTGGATAGTAAGTGATTCACCAGACGAAGTCTTGATCCTCACTTGCTTCTTATTGCAGATAATCTGGGCCTGGTTATGCGATAACCAGTCCATACCCAATACTATGTCAAAGCCGGCTAACTTAAAGGGAAGTAAGGACAAAGGAAAAGAGTGATTCCTAATGGATATAAAACATCCATCTAATAAAGTTGAAGCGGTTTCTAAAGTGCCATCTGCTAGTTCCACCTCATACTTCACACTTAAAGTTCTAACAGGTAGTTTCAACAATTCACAAAACTTATTATCTACAAACGACTTATCAGCGCCCGAATCAAATAACACTCTCGCATAAACATCATTTACGAGAAAGGTACCTGTTATCACGTTGTCGTCCTTGACGGCTTCCTTAGCATCCATTCTGAAGACCCTCGCATTGGTCTTCTTCCCCTCTTCATTCTTCCTTGTAAATTTTGGGCAGTTGGATTTGATATGCCCCTTTTCATTGCAACTATAACACGTTGCATCCTTTATTTTCTTGCACTCCAGGGTCTTATGTTCCGTAGACTTGCAAATCCCACATGGCCTTGGCTGATATTGGGATTTTGAGTCAAGTCTGCACTTTCCAAAATGGTACTTTCTGCAAATTTTACATCTGGGTTTTTCACCAGACTGCTGACCATCTTTCTTAAATCCTGACCCCTTCTTAGAGTCATTGTTTCCCTTCTGCTTCTTATCTGATCGTCGTGAGTTGTCATCCTCACGCTTCCTTTTCTCCGTATCAGTTTTCCTCAGTGACCTCAGTCTGACAGCATCTGAGGTCAGAGATAACGATATGTCCGTTACTGACCGAAAAGTGGTTGGTCTGGAAGCTTTTACACTTGCTTTGATCTCCGGTTCCAAACCCCCGATAAAACGAGCTATACGTTTAGGCTCCGGAGTCACCAAATAAGGTACCAACCTTGACAAAGTATTGAAAGTAGTAAGGTAGGCCTGACAGTCCAAGTTTTTCATGACCAGTGCTAGGAAATCAGATTCAATTCTCTCAACCTCGTGTTGAGGGCAGAAATTTTCCTTGATTAGTGCCATGAACTCTGCCCATGTCATGTTGTATAACGGGACTTTCCCTGTGGCTTGGATCAAAGATCTCCACCAGGCTAAGGCTTCTCCTTTGAAAGACTGTGAGACAAACTTCACAATGTCTCTATTATGACAACCACTAATATCCACCACAGTATCCATTTCATCCATCCACGTCATGCAATCAACAGCTCCTTTTTCCCCATTGAAGTCTCTGGGTTTGCACGACACGAAGTATTTATAGGTGCAACCCCTATTACGAGGTTCTTGGTTCTGTAGGGCTCTTTGGGATGGATTACTCCTTTGATTCGAGGAGTGGTGAGAATTACTGTTGTGGGCAGTGTGGGTCCTGGAAGGTGTCCTAGTATGTGATACAGAATGGGTCCTCGTATGGGTACCACTTGATCCATGGTGCTGTCTACCCATAGCTATATTAACCGCATTATTTATCATAGCTTGCAACTCTGGACCTGCTATGTTAACTTGGGCATTTTCATTCACTATCCCTGGGTGACTGTTGACCTCGTTTGAGTCTGCCATGTATCTAGAACTGTCACATATCGATAACAATTTATTGGTGAGTTTATTATAAAATTGTCTTTTATGGCAATTTGTTAACCGTGGTAAACTTAGACCAAATATGGTTAATTTATTACTCACATAAATTTAGGATTTCTATTATAATTTATCCTAATTATAAAACAATAATAGTTTTATTAGCACATAAGGCCTAGTCACAGGGACAATTTAAATTAGAAGCTATGAATTCAAAGAATCAAGGCTTTTTAAGGTTTGAACCTAGTTCATTACCTTTATCAGACAGGGTCACAGACTAATACTGTCTTTTGTCTCATATGAAAATGAGAAGGGCCCGTAGGCATTATATTACCACGTATGGTTAAAATATGATCATCTTAATTGATGATGTAAACCTAGGATTCAGAGATCATTAAACTAGGTTAGGAATCTTTTAAAGAATTCCTTTATAAGATGACGTATGTGATTTTAACGAATCACTACTGCCAGGAGTGTTAACATGTTTTAAGATGTTAACAGGAAATTGAATCATTTAAACAGGTCTTACCATTTTGGCCCGGTCTTATATTTGACACGAGGCTAGGGTTCACACTTTTAAGATCCTTAATTAATTAAATTTCATAGGCAGATTAATTTAAAAGGAATGATTTTAATTTATTTCATTTATACATTATATATGCTCATATGGCAATTATGAAATTTATAAAACAAACATTCCATTAATCTATTATACTATTACACACAGCCCTAAACGGGTCTTTTACTAATAACAAACTTACCCACGCAGGGGTTTAAACCAGTACATGCCCACGCAGGGGTCTTACAGAAAGATGTGCCCACGCAGGGGCTAAAATAGAAACAAGTCCTCGTATGGGACTAAGTACAAAAGGTAGATGTCCACGCAGGGACTACATACACATACAAATAATAAATGTCCACGTAGGGACTTGATTTAAATAAGGAAGTACAATAATACATATATGGGAATTTAACGATCCCGTTTCTTCTTCTTCCCCTTAAGCAAGCTTGCCAACCCACTCATAAATCCCTCATTCTTCTTTCGTTCCTTCTGGAAGTCTTGCTCCACTTTGGCCAGTCTTCGACGGAGTTCCTCCTGCTCAGAAGGGGGAGGAGCCCGTGGTGGCTGGTAATGTGGTGGCGGCTGAACAGGTGCTTGATACCCCTGAGTTGGGTATCCCATTCCCCAAGGAGGTCCGTATGGTCCTTCAGGATTATTATGGGCTTGGTAGCTTGCTGCTACGTTGTAAGGGTCATCAGCATAGTTATAGCCATGGTATGCTGGTGGTCCATATGGGTTGTAAGTTGCCGGAGCAGTATAAGCAGGTATTGGGTGGCCAAAACCCGGTGATGGCGGTACGATAGGTGCGGAATTCACCTCCGAAACTGGGACAGAAGGTCCTTCCATCTGTGGGACTCCATGAGTAGGCGGGTAATGGCTACCGCTAGAGTGTTGAGGGGTGTTGAGACGAAAGTCAACTTCTCGTGCTGAGATCCGTGCACCAGTCCTCCTACGTCTAGGTGGTGCTGGAGGCTCTAAATGAACTGGTGGCGGTGGAGGCGGTGGCGTGACTGCCACAAACCCGTGTTCCCTAGAGGAATCTTGATGAGGCTGCTGTTGCTGATGAGATGCTGAATGAGACGGTGTATGGTGAGACGGTGTATGGTGAGATGGTGTATGGTGAGATGGTGTATTGTACCACTCACACCGTTCAAACCGTGCCATGTGACTATCCGGACCCTGGTATGGTGTTCCGTGATATGACGATCCGTCGGAGATCACGAAAGGATGGTTAAATGATCCGGTTGAAGCCTCGACGGGATCTGTGTCCTCGTCCATATCCTGATCACCCGAAAAGTGATCTTCCGGTCCAAGTGGGTTAAAGCCCACTTGCTCTGGCAGGTACTCTGCCGGGTTAAACTGACCCTGAAAAACTGGAGTAGGGTCGCCAAAGTAACGTTGCGGGTTGTGGGGTTCATTCTCTGACTGTGGCCCATAAGAGTCATGATATGGAGGTGTTGAGGAGTGCGAAAAAGATCGCCTGGCATCGTCTTCGTAGGTCCTCCATAGTTCTCTCGTTTCGTCATTCCTTGTAGAAGTAGTTCGTCGAAACGAAGGCCCTGCCTCATGGTCGTTAGGGGCACTAGCTGGCTCCTTTCCTCGACCACCTCGTCTAAATCTTGGCGGCATTTTTGTACCTGTTAAGACATACAAGATAATAACAAGGAAAGATATAGGGCAAATTTAATTAAATAAAATAAAAATTTGCACAATTTGGATTATTCCTAAGTTCTTTGTCTAGACTCGAAGATTTAGGAATGTGCAATTGTGTAACTGAGATTAAACACAACAGGCTAGTGTTTAATTCACTCAGAGTTGGCTCTGATACCAACCTGTCACACCCCGGATTTCCACGTGTCACCGGTGGGCCCGGTAGGGGAGTATCGTGACGTGGTTGGCAACATAATAGTCAAACAACACAATATTTAAATGCACAGCGGAAGCAAAGTATAGATTTAATTCAACCAACGATAATGTAATATTAAGTATTACAAATAGTCGAATATCAATCCACAGGTAGATCAAGTTTAAAAAGGAAACAAATGTTCAACAGTTATGACATCCAAGCTGGCGAGACTTAATGTGGATGCTAGGAGACAAGCCAGCCTATTTCGCGTAGTACCTGCACTTAACCTTTTAAGAAAATACGTCAGTTTACACTGGTAAATACAATCAACCGACTCATTTTGAAAAGAGTTTAAGAAAATGCATTTAAGGCACAAGGCACAAATAATATTTTATAACTTGGGATAATTATGTAAATATATAATACTTGTAAACGAATTACATGTTTCTTATGCGTTCAGTAGTCCGGTCCTTAAACTGGATTAAAGATCAATAGACACACCACTTTATATAATGAGACACTGACAGGTGTACGCCTACACCTGAGTGCTAAGGTCGTGGCCATCTCGTAAGATGATGCCAGGGATATCCGGGACATGGTCATTAACCCCCCAAAGGCTTTAAGCAACAAAACATTTCAAAACAGAGCATATCAATAATTTAACCTCTATTCGATTAAGATTCAATGCTGGACCAAGCGGTATTTTATATACCGTACCCCAAGCCCGTATAGGGAAAATAAGTTAAAAGTATTTACCTGAGTAAGTATAGTTCAGAAATCAGCGAGTGCAAATATCTTTTACTGGTTCTCCTATTCTGGAACGAAGGTTTATAATAACCTATTAGAATCCTAACGGGTCTTTAGTTAAGCTTACGCTTAGACCGGTTAGTTTTAAAGATACGGTTCGTACGCACGATTAAGCGAAGACCGGATAGAATGTGATTTAGACCCGACAAGTTTGAAGACTTGTTTAATATGGGTATGTGATACACATTCTGGATTTTGCGAATAAACCGATAAGGTTTGACCCGTTTCGGCTAATTTATGTAAACTAGTTACATAAACCGAACCGAACGCGTATGAAGCGTAACGGGTATCCGTAATAGTCCTAAACAGGTTCCCTAAGTTAATACACCTTAAATAAGTTGTGATATCAGTAGGATATCACCCATGATGCCCAAAACGAGTTTAATCTCTTAATAAGTCCCGTAGGGGTATTTTGGTCATTTTAAAGATTATAAAAGGATTAAATTAGGTTTCTATGAACCGGGTCTGATTACAACAGTAAAATAGCTTATATTTACAGGTTATAACATTTGGTTATAAGTCTTATATGTTAAAATAGTTTTAAACCCAAACTATGCGTATAATACGCGTATAAAGCCATTTTAAGCGACGTACGGTTTAAAATACGATTCTGAGTTTCCTGATCAGTTAAACAGGTTCAAAACACTCTAATTAATATTTAAAATCAGTAGCAATTGGATTGGCGTTAAAAGGATTTGTAAAACTCATTTTATGGCCGAAAAGGGTATATTCGGTATTAACCGAATTAAGGCGTTAATCCAAGCTTATGATCAGTTTAAAAATAATTAAAAATCTTCAAAAATCCCAAAATATTATATTACATCAGTGAGTAAAAGGTTTGGTGTCAAAAATTGGGTTTAGCTAGGCTTTACGCTAATGACGCCGTTTAATTAATAAAAGCGTTCTTAATTACGTCATTAAGCATATCTCCTATTCTAGACCTCCGATTAACGTGAAATTTTCGGGACATGCCTAATAATCAGTAACTAAGATTATGGCACTTTCACTTTTCCAAAAATCTCGTTTTATGGTCATAAGGGCATTACGGTCACTATTTAGGCGATTAACGGAAACATAGAACGATTAGGGATTCGAGTGGTATAAACGCAGAGGCTTATACACACATGTAACTAGGTCCTAATGGAACCTTAAGGCATGTCTAAACCTATATAAATCAGGTCAGAACCGAGGTCAACGCAAAAGTCAAACTTTTGCGTCTTTCGGCTCCGAATCGGTTCAATACATAAAGTTGTCGAATCAAACAAGCGTAGACAAGTTATTATACTTATTTTTAAGTTATATGAGTGTTAAAACAGATTATACGCCTTCTGGATCATTAAATATGCGATTATCATTTATGTTGACTTTTCGGGTAACCTTTGACTCGACAAACGACGTGGTTAAGATTGGAATCAGAGGGTGACCTTTTAGGGGTTTTATACCCATATAAATACCAACTTATAATGACTTTCGATTCGACAAATCTCTGGACCGATTGTGATTTATCACAAAGTCAAACCGTAGTTACGACGGTTTGATTTCTAGGCCATAAACGAAGTATAAACGAATTTAGAAGGATCAAAGGTACTTACACAAGTCTTATGGATGATATGGATTGCTTGTAGGCTGCTTGAATGATCTTGATATGCTCAGAAGTGAAGATGTTCATGTATGTGCCAAATGTGGCTTTATATAATAACTTCAAACCTCATGGATGATCAACAACTAAGTCTAGGGATGTTACATTATCATCCACAAGTGTCCTACAAGCTATAAATCATGTAGGGGTGCTCACACAAGCAGATAAGATCCAAGTAAGTCGGTTAAATGGCTGAAATAGCCAACTGTCATGTATCTGGTCGCTGTGCAGTCCTAGCGCACCGCTACGCTTATGGTGTAGCGCCCCGCTACGCTGGTAGCGCACCGCTATGCTTCTGGTGTAGCGCCCCGCTAGCCTGACATCAGCCTTGGAAATTTTGCAATTTAGTCCCTAGTCCCCCGAAAGGTCGTTTTCAAGTCCAATCTTTCATAAGAAGCTTTGATATTTAATATTTGGGGCTTTAAGACTTATACCCACTTTGTCAAGTCCTCGGGTAACTTTGTGATCACCCGAAAAGCCCTAAATTTCCTCGTTGACGATTCTAACCCTTGCACACGAATTTTATCACAACTTGCTCATACGATAACGAAACTTGGTGAAATTTTTATGGTAGATTCTAGTGAGCATAATTAATCGTTACAAAGCTTCGGGTTTGTCAAAAGGTCACTCAGAGGTATAACTTAAACATGTTGGCACATTTAACCCCTGTAGTTTGTAATCTCTCACTTTCTTTCACAATTCGCCTCGTATGATCCATGATCTATTCGTTTAAGGTTATAAACATCATGTAGGGTTATTGCAAAGTATAATTATTCATTGTTGACACTTTGAACCCCTCTATTTACACAGTTTCACTGTTTGTCAACTTTAGTCCTCCAAGAGCAATCTTTCACACGTTCAAACATTATGACACGTGTCAAGACCTTATAGGACGTAAATTTTC
>JARYGA010028713.1:0-25695 GCA_030545235.1 Helianthus tuberosus
CCTTAGTTGAATGTGAATGTTAAAAGGATAAGGGCAATTAGGTAGCCTCGTCTTGGTGAGTGCGAGTGTGGGATTTGGGGGGTTGGACCTCATTAATTACATATATGAGCATGGTTGCGAGAGGGGCGGAGGTTTGGACATTTAGTTGCCCAATTTTGTGCCTAAAGCCTATCATTTGTTACCCCGTATCTAGTTCCTAAAAAAATTTACCCGATTTGACCCGGTCTTATAGTGTTAGTGGTTGTTTAGTAGTTTGTGATTTAGTTTGTTTTATAAAAAAAATGAAAAAAGAAAAAGAAAAGAAGAAAAGAAAAAAAAAAAGAGAAAAAGCAATGAAAAATGAAAAAAAAAGTGATGTTTAGTTGTCTTGTATATAATTGTTAAGTTTGATAGTTGTTCGTTTGTTTCTTTGGGTAATAAAAGACCGGGTTAAGTTTTCGCTACTTCATATATATTCCATTTCCTACCCATTCGCCTAGCCTCGTTACAACCTTAAAAGCCCCTTTGATTTGCATTCATGTTTGGCACTTGTAGGAGGAGGACCGATTTAGGTACAAGCCTATAGTTGTGCAATCACCCGTTTGCCTATTGTGTGTATAGCTTATCTTTGCTAGTACTTACTTGTAGCCGAGAGGAGAGATTTAGAGAGGGGTGTATTGTTTTGGGTGTTAAGAACGGGTTAGTAAAAGGATGACATGTTTTTGTTTAGTTTATGTTGATCGCGTATGTGCTGAAAATAGTTTTTGAATGAGTTGCTTGGGACAAGCAACGGGTAAGTGTGGGGATGTGACGGGTGGTCCGTAGGACAACCCTTAAGGCCTTTAAATAGACTAAAATACCATACTTTATCCGGTTAATAGCTTGAATTTGGGAATCACAAGATGTTTGATGTTACAGGTTTTAAAGAGCTTAAAATGCGGGTTTTATGGAGCTTGGATGGATGCTAGAAGTTGGCGGTGTTGGGATTGAAGAAATGGTGAATTAAATGAAGGAAACAAGGAAAAACTAACACTCAGCGCCGTAACCTACGGCCAAACCTACGGCACTTGGCCGTAGGTTACGGCCCCAACCTTTGCAAAAAGCCTTCGCCGTAAGACAGAAGTCACCCGCCGTAAGGGAAAGTTGCCCGCCGTAACCTACGGCCCTCTGTCGTAGGTTACGCCACCGACTGATCCAATTTTGTAACTTATGCATTAAATTGTCATTTCATGGGTTTTTATGGTGGCTCATCATATGTTTTCGGTTACCACTTGTCTTGGGAACGAATTGGGAGCAACTTTTGGAGACTTGGGCTTGAAGAACACTTGTTTAATCATTAGTTTTTGTGCTTTGATCTTTATGAACAATAGAACTGTTGTTATGATGTTGCTTCAAGCCATGAGTGGCTAAACACGTGATGATTGTCCTGGATTGAAGGTTTGATTGAGGCATTTCATGTTTGATTTTCTTTATTTCTAGAATAACAAACTTTGTCTTTATGATTTATTTGTTATGGTGTGTGATTGTTTGTTAGTAACTTGTTAATTCTTATGTTGAACTAATTAGAAACCATACATTCTTGGTTCCATTGGCAATCGAGATATCATGGGTATAGTTAGGCTTGGGTAAGGGTTGATTGATCATTGGGTAACAACCTCACGTTCTAGGAATCTGAGTACTTAGTTCCTTTTCATCACTGCAAGTAATCACACATGAGCTATGTCTATGTAGTTCTTTCTAGTAAAATGATAATATGAATGTCGAAGCAAACCGGAAATCTAGGTGATCGGATTGTCGCGCTCCGGTCAAAGATAATATTTATAAACCCAAAGTACCCTTAACAATGTGTTAGCGGTAGTAAGGGGTCGAACCACGAAGAGTATGTGGTTTGTGTGTGGATTCGAATGAATTAAAACAATTGTCACGATATATGAAGCTTGCTAGAATAATTTTGTGTTTTCGTTTAATTGAGAGATATGATTTTTAACTAAATGAATTGATGAGAATGATTAACGACTACTACTTAACGATTGCAAGAAAAATGGTTACTAGAACAATAATGATAAAAAGGAATCACACCCGGTTTCGGTAATTGTTAACCTAGGATTTCTACAAGTTTTAGTTTCAACTCAAATGCATTCGATTAACGGATTTAGTGTACCGTGACTTAGGTGCTACTAGCTATCAACGTCCCGAAGAACGGACAAAAAGACACTTTGTAATCAACACAAGTAAATCCTAACAACGACAATGTACAATCACATATCACCATTTCGCAAAGTCATAACTTTTAACATCGTTCGACAATTCACGAATTCGTAACAAATGTAATACTATTGTCAAAAGTTTCAAAAACCAAACACAAATTGTCACTAAGATGAAACAAGAATAATTCGAAACACTAAAATCAACAACTACCTACACCGGGGTGAAACCGAGATGATTAGCCGCTCATGGTTGATAAAGCTTGATCACCGGAAGTTTGGAACACGAATGATGTCATTTTGAAGCTTGTAGGATGAAGGAATGATGGATAATTAGGGTTTGTAGATGAAGATGGTGAATAGATGGAGAATTAGGGTTATGGAGGAATTGGGGATTTGTGAAGAAAATTGATGGTGATTCTTGATGATGATTCGGGTGTTGAAGGTGAAAATGATGTTAGAGATGGAATCGTAGTTGAATGGTTGATGGTAATCGCTCCAAGAACAAAGTTTGAACTCCAAATTAGTTGTAACTCCCGAATTGAATGAGCAACAACCAATAAAAATCGTTCCTAAACCAAAAAATGCTGAAATTCGTGTTTCGAGAAAACACAACCCGTCGGCGACGGGTGGGGGACCGTCGACGACGGGTTCCCCTGATCCTGTTTTTGTCCGACGGCTAATATATCTGGATACGGCTTTGTGTGCCGACGGGGCTTTCTGGGGCCCGTCCGGGACGGGTAGACCCCCGTCGCCGACGGCCTCTAGAGTACTGATTCTCTGAACTTTGATCCTTGCACTCTCGGTTGATCCGTAACGCGTCCTGGTGCTCCAGTTTTCGACCCGGTGACCCGTAAAGCTCCCGAAAAGCTCCTTAAACTCCATCAAACCTGCAAAACACATTCTTGATTAAAAGTAGGCTATTCGAAACTAAAACTTACGTAAAAACGTCAAGTTAAACAATAATGAGCACCGGTTTTCAACCACGTATCACTAGGATGGTCATTTGTCTCTAATTTGCTTACAACCGAAACTTTTCTCCTTTGCAATTTACTTAGTTAAATCTAGTTCCTAAACCAATTCACTCAAATCAACTCTTGAATTTACTTTTATTGTCATTAGTTTAATTTTAGTTAATTTAGATAAAACTTCAAATAACACATATTCCACAAACTCCCTGTGTTCGATACCCACTTACCGCTATCTACTTAGTAGTAATTGGATTAAATTTGATTGTGACCACGACATCACGTCATCGCGGGAGTAGGTGGACCGTAGATTCTAGTGTGAGACCCTAGGTAGACTGACCGCACTTAAATTAAATTCACATGATAAGGGCTTGAGACTGGATTCGGGTTTAGGGGGATAAGTATATTCGCAATCGCGGCTAACACAAGTTTTGGTTTTTAGTAAAATATAAATATACTTTTGACCCGAGTGATTATTCATCTCTGATTCCGTTGCATAATTCTTTTTCGAGGACGAAAAAAGAGTAAGTGTAGGGATATTTTATGTATTGCAAAATACATCCTTTATTCGTGTATAGTTTGTATAGGTTTCCGTTATTTTTAGTTCCGTTTTAGTTAGAATATGCATACTATTGATCAGATTGTGTTTTCCAGGTCTTGGTACTTAATATTGCTAAAAATGGAGTGAAAACGAGCCAAAATGCTGAAACACCAAGCCCCGGAGCAAGTTGATAAAAGAGTTAGAATTATTTTGGAGTTTTTGAGAGTTGAAGCTGGAAATTTTACGCACAAGTCGGCCCAATTTGAGTTGTGGCGCTACGCCATGAGAAAACCAAATCATGGTGGTACTACGCCACCAATAAAATAACATTTGCTGACATTTGTCGTCGTCGCGCTACGCGACACCGAGAACCAATACCCGTCGCGCAACGCGACGGGGTTTAATGACGGCCAAAATTCGTTAACAGCTAGGGTTTACTATATAATCCCAAGAAATCATTTTCACAACCCTAATTACGATTGGAGAGCAATCTTGGGCGATCTTGGAGCATTCTTGAAGCTGATTTGAAGATTTCAAAGCATACGAATCAGTGGTACGAGTTCGGGACGAAGAATCGAAGACTTTCTCTGGTTTTCCAATCCCTTGTTTTGTCGATTTCTTTCTTGAAACTTGTTATCATGAATTCTAGTTTGAATATCTTTACTTTGTTTTCGTTTATTAACATGCTCGGCTAAACATTTAAGCCACCTAGACTTTGATGAATGGATTGATATAGAGTTTTTATCGTTTTCGTAAATTGCATGAATATTATGGATTGATTGTGTTTAGTAAAAGGTTTGGTCTATTGATTTGATGTATATGCATACTTTAATTTGGTTTATTATTATCACTTGCTTCGTATGATTCTTGGTGACGGTCTTTATCACATAATAGAGTCGTGCTAGGGTTTAGGATTTTGGCGAGTGTCTATATCACGTAATAAATCTTAACTCTTTAGGGAGAATTGGCCAATAACCCCTAGAAGTAATTGTTCGTAATTTACTAGATTTTAGTGTTCTACTAGTCCTTATTGCTGGAAGGTGCGGGGCTATTGATAGGTATTACCCGGCGAATTGCTTTAGACAATCCTTGGAAAATGTCGTGCCTTAGTTGCCCCGTCAGTTTATTAGTCTATCAAGTCAAATCAAGAAGCTAAACTACCCTAGATCTATGATTGGAAAAGAGTAGGTCAACATTAGGGTACTTACACAATAATTAGACAACTGGAAAGAAGTCTAAAAACTGGTAGGATTAACGGCCTAGGTAGCGCCATAAGTTTCACCTCGAGAAGGGTTGAGGGGCTTAGATGGTGTCTTAATAGGTTTAGTACTATAAGATCTCGGTTCCATAAATCATGCAGTTAACTTAATTAGTAATCTCTTAAAATCAATCCAGGATTCTAGTCTAGGTGGTCTCGTTTATCATATAAGAATCGTCTTCGCCTTCTTTCGTATTTAGTCTAGTTTTAGTTTAATATTTAGTTTAAATAGATTTCCTTAGATTTTTCGTAAACCCCCCCTAAAACAATTAAACATTTTAAGTCGTGTCTGTCAGTGTCTATTAGAGTCTAGTTTAAGTGATTTATAGAGTCTCGTGGTTCGATATCCGGACTTCCTAGGGTTATACTACATTGATCGGTACACTTGCCGATTGTGTGGTTTTAGGTTGAGTCTAGAATTAAAGCTTTTTAGTGTCTAGCTTAGAGAGTCTAATTTAGTTAATTTTTATAGTCTGTTTAGCACACATCAAGTTTTTGGTGCCGTTGCCGGGGACTCTTGGCAATCGCGTTCATTAGCTTTGATAGACTTTATTGACATATACGTGCTACGTGTTTTATTTTGTTTTGAGTCTTTGTCTTTTATTTTTATTTTGAGTCTTAGTGACTAGTGTTTGCTTTTCTCATATCTAGGTTTTTGCTTGTAGTGGATGCCACACCTGTGCTCACACGGACCACCGAAGCCGCCAATCACCGAGTCATCGTCTCGATTGGGCCAAGGCCCAAAGGTTAGTACTTCATCCTCTTCTCAATCTCCTCTTTTCGATTCCACTCCGTTACCCACCCCACCACCTTCACCAAACCATTCACCTAAAACTTCACCTAAGGTTTCCCCACCCGATAGCCCTACTTCTAGCACCTCTAGCATCCCAGAAAACTTAGAAAACATGGCCAACGCTAGGCAAACCGTCCATCAGCAAGCCACTCAAAATTTCACCGGTCTTGTTTCACCCATCATTGTTCCACCCATAGTTAGCGAAAACTCATGGCAGATTCCATCTTATGCCATGCAAGCCATCACCAATAGCATCCAATTCCATGGCCGCGAGGACGAGGACGCCCCGGCCCACATAAACCGTTTCTCTCGTATCCTAGCTACTTTTAGCCTTCACGGAACCCCAAATGATGCTACTTACTTGCAGCTTTTCCCATTTTCACTAGCCGGCCGTGCGACTACTTGGTTGGACTCTCAGCCAACCGGTACCTTTATCACATGGGCGGGCCTCCGTCAAGCTTTTTTGAACAAGTACTTTCCACCCGCGAAGGCCTCACTTCTTCGTGACCAAATTCACTCCTTCCGCATGGAGCCCGACGAGCCTTATTACCTTGCTTTGGAGCGTTTCCAAAACCTTTGTGGTCGTTGCTCCCAGCATGGTCTTTCCAATTGGGCCCTATGTGATAAATTCTATAACGGTCTCACCCAAGAGACTCGTGATCGTTTTGACACTAATGCGGGGGGCATATGATGGGTATTCTTACTGTTGCTGAGTGTTTAGAGCATTTCGAGGCATTTGCCCAATCTCAATCTCAATCGCGAGCCGATCAGTGGTATCAAAGTGGTAATTCGAATACCACTACTAGTGCACCCGCCAGAGGGGTGAACCATGTTACCATGGACCCTAGTTTAGCCGATGTGTTGGAAAACGTGACTAGGGAGCTTAAAGAGATCAAGGCAAAGGTAGATAAGTGTGAGTTTTTTCGAGGGGGTTACGATACGAATGCGTGTCCAGTGCTAGTTGGTGAGGAGCAAGTTGATTTTGTGGGAGGGGGTCAAGGTAGAGGTCAACCTAGTTGGTTTGGTAATTTTAATTCGGGTTGGAGAAATAATAATAATTTTAATAATAATAATAACAATTTTTGCTCAAATGGCCCCCTTGTTTTCAATTAGCTCAAAATCCAAATAGGGGTCAAGGTTCACTTTTTGGTGGGGGTTCAAATGGGCAGTTTAACAAGGGGTTCAATGGCCAGGTCAAAGATGGGGGGTCAAATAATCAGGTTCAACCAGGTCAGGGTCCAAGTTATAATCTAGGGGGTAGCCTAGAGAGAATGGAGGCTATGATGAGCCAATTAGTTGTTAGGGACCAAACCACCCAAAAGACACTTAGTGAACATGACCTTATGCTTAAGAACCATCAAGCCTCTTTCCAAGACCTCCAAAGTGTCGTAGGTGATACATCTAGGAAATTAGGGGAGAGATTACCCGGTCAGTTTGCGGGTAACACCCTACCAAACCCTAATGCCCATGCTAAAGCCATTACCACTAATAGTGGCAAAATCATAGGGAACCTGAGAGTTGAGGAGAGAGTAGTTGATGAGGATGGGATATTGTAGACGAGGAGGTCGAGATGGAGGCTCCCGGCAAAGTGCAACCAAGGCTAAGACCAGCAAGTACCGCACAGCCCGGTGAGTCTCAAAGTGAGAAGAAAGTTGAGAAAACACCCATCGACGTTAGACCTTCACCCCTAGTAGACCATTCACGGGTCCCGTTTCCTTCACGTCTTGGGAACCAAAAATACTCAAGGGAATACGGGCAATTTTTAGACATCTTCAAGCAATTGAAGATTAATCTTCCTTTTATCGAGGCACTCCAATCTATGCCTAAGTATGCAAAATTCTTGAAAGATCTTCTTAGGAACAAGGAGAAGTTAGGGGAGTTGTCCAATGTCCCGTTTAATGAAGGGTGTTCCGCCGTTGTTTTAAATAAGCTTCCCGAAAAGCTTACAGATCCTGGTATTTTTACTATTCCTTGTCTATTCGGTAGTAATACCAATACTAGAGCTTTAGCCGACTTAGGTGCTAGCATAAATTTGATGCCCTTTTCTCTCTACGAGAAGCTAGACCTAGGAGAGCTTCCGCCTACCTGAATGACATTATCCTTAGCCAATTGGTCCGTGAAATACCCTAGGGGTATAGTTGAGAATTTGCTAGTTAAGGTAGACAAATTTGTGTTTCCCGCCAATTTCGTAATTCTTGATATGGAAGCGGATGAGAGAGTCCCCATTATACTTGGTCGTCCTTTCTTGCGTACCGCTAAAGCACTCATAGACGTTCATGATGGTAAGATCACCCTTAGGGTCGGTGAGGAAAGAGTCACCTTTGAGATAGAGCGTTCCATAAACCACCCGAGTGGTTCGGATGACTATAGTGGTCCTTGCCATTTCGTCTACTTCTTGAATTCGTTCATCTCATGTGTTGATCATTGTTTAGAGTACATTAGTGGAGCGGATTTAGTGGTAGGAGAGAAGGTAAAAGAGGAGTTGAAGAGGGTAGATGAAGTAGAAGTTGATGGGAGTCCATTGATCCCCGAAGTCTTAGCCGTTAGTGATGACACCACCCAACCCCCACCCTTAGAGCTTAAGGTACTCCCATCGCATTTAGAGTACGCTTTCTTAGGGGAGGGTTCCGAGCTACCCGTCATTATCTCGTCAAAGTTGGGAGAGGAAGAGAAGTTGAGATTGTTGGAGGTGTTGAGGGCCAACAAAGAGGCCATTGCATGGAGGTTGTCCGACATCAAGGGCATACGCCCTTCTTATTGCACCCACCGGATACTCATGGAGGATGATTATAAACCGGTGGTGCAACCCCAAAGGCGGCTCAACCCTAACATGCAAAACGTTGTGAAGAAGGAGGTTCTTAAACTTCTAGATGCCAGGATGATATATCCCATTTTCGATTCTCCATGGATTAGACCCACTCAGGTTGTCCCTAAGAAGGGAGGGATGACCTGTCACACCCCCAAAATACCACACGCGGGAACCCCCGCTAGGCGTGTGACGTACCAGGATCCAGCCACTAATCACATTGAACTATAATAAATATTTAAATAAAACATTCCATTTATTTCATATTATAATTCCAAGTCATAAGTTAAAACCAAAGTAAACGTTCAGCGGAAGCATAATGTAAAATATTATTCAACTGTTTGAAAACAAGAGTTGAAAGCCAACGAAACATGTATCCAAGAGCTACGACCCATGACCACTCCAGCATCCCAGATAGCAAGTTCCATCCATAAATCTAACGACCTGCAAGCATGCAGACAAGTGTGTCAGATGACGCTGGTGAGTTCAAAGTTTGTTAACACGTTTTAGTTACCAGATATGAGTATAAAACATTTCAGATATTAGATATTGTTATTAACTCGATTACCGCAGATGGCTCCAGATTTATTTGCCCAAACCCCAATGCTCTATCACACATTGGTCAAGTGGTTAAGGTAATTAGTTCATGGCCGTCCTCCCTGGTACAGTGTGAGGGTGCCAAACCTAATAGCGCTATCAACTAATAACCCCGTTACCTCCCCGGCAACCAATCGGTATATGTTGGTGCATATGTCTGTCGACTTCGTCTTGTATCGAGTCTTGTATTTAGATTGGATAGAATGGAGCTCGGTAGGCTAGTTTATTGGATTTTAGAGGTGTTGGACCAGTTCACACGAACTGGCAGAGGCCAGTTCGTACGAAGTGGTCATTGTCCATTTCGCACGAAGTGGTTCATGTCCATTCCATGCGAAATGGCCTCCACTGTATATAGCTGAGCTTTGTCATTCATTTGTAACAGTTGTGATTCCAGAGCTGAGGTGCTTCCGAAGTGTCGTATGATCTGTAAAGCTTTCAAATCAATAATCAAGACATTTAAAGTGAATCCTAGTGTGAATCAAGCTGTAATCAAGTCCAAAACACTGAATTCCGCCTTTGGTTTGGATTAGAACTCTTCTGATCGACTCGTATAGGTCAAATCTCGATCCTACAAGTGGTATCAGAGCTCAGGAGGAAGAGTTCTTACCATTTCAGCTTGTTTTCACCCGAAAATTCTGATTTCTACTCGTTCTTCTACCCGTTTTCATCAAATCTGAAAGATTTCACGGTTAAAATGACTTGATTTTCACATATAACACGTAAAACATAGTTTTAAACAATCCTTGAAGAAATAAGAACTTAATTCGAACTAAAACTTGATAAAATCATGAATTTTTGGTCTGAAATCGCGTGAAAAACCCCCAGTTCGTGTGAGTTTCAGTCAGATCGTGTGAAAGTAATCTCCAATTCGCACGAAGTGACCCCCAATTCTCTTGACAATATCATCACTTCGCACGAAGTGGTCATTTAGAGAACCAGGTCGCTTGAAAAGTTGTCAGTTCGTTTTAGATATTAACCCAGTTCGCACGGATTGGACATTGTTGCATCAGGTTGCTTGTGAAGGTGAACCAGGTCGTGCGAAGTCACACGTGGTTACTGAATTCAGAACGACAAATATTAGCGGCCCAATAGAAGATAATTAAGTCCACTAATTTGAAGACAATTTGGATGTTTGTTGTCAGGTTGCACATGAATAAAGTTGACGGTTGCACATGAAAAAAGTTGTCGGCCTAGTGGGTTTTTCGGTTCAATCAGATTCATTAAATTCATCGGTCCAATTAAATGCTTTTTGAGTGAATAACCCCATTGATTCTTGAGCTACAAATTCACAGTATCTCGAAATTGGCAGCCCATGTGTTCACTGATTTGAGTTTGTCGGCACTGATTATTGATTGCATGTGATATGTGAAATGAAGGCCCAATAGAATTCATTGAAGAATTGCATGTGATTAGCGGCCCAATGAAATTGAATTGAGATTTAAAGTTGTCGGCCACTTTTACAATCATTAAATCATTGATTGTTGTGTGCATGTGATATTGTCGATTTGCATAAGAAGCTTATTTGTTGAAGTCATCCTATTCAACTTGTAGTAACATCACACCAGGTCGCACGAGTTGAGTGAAAACCAGTTCAGGTCATCGTGTGAAACATTCCAGTTCGTTTGAACCAGTTCATTTGTATCAGATCGTGTGAAACTCCATCTCGTTTGAACATTGTGATTTAGTAAGACTGTTCACTGAAACATGGAAAACGAGTTTTACAACGCCTTTGGTTTTGATTTCAATGCCTTTGCTACTGCACCAGCTGCTCCAGTTACCGTTGCTGAAACTGTCGGTATCGAGAATGAAAAGGGAAGAGAATCAGTTAAATCTAAGAATCGTCCGAGAAGAATACCAATTTTTAAGTCATCAGAAAGTGATGAAGACACTGATGATGAGGAAGAGTATATTAATAACGCTAGATTAGAATTGGATCCTTATAGTTTTAATTTGTTTTTTGCAGATAAGATCGAGATGTTGAATGAGAAAAAGGCTGCTAGACTGAAGAAAGAATTGGAATCAAGAAGGATTGTAGAAGAGGAAATTGAAGCAAGAAGGGTTGATGAAGAAAAGGAAAAAATGGAAGCTGAAAAAGAAAAAAATTGAAGAAAAATTGACAGAGAGGGTTGATAATGATAAGAGTGAAATGAAGATAGAAGTTGAGACAGAACCGAATGTAATTGAGAAGGTGGTGAAGGAAATCGTTGAAGTTGAAAAAAAAGTCGAAGTTGAAAAGATAGTCGAAGTTGAAAAGATTATCGAAGTTGAAAAGATAGTCGAAGTTGAAAAGATTGTAGAAGTCACAAAACCTTGTCTAAAATGTTTGGAACCATGCAAACATTGTGAAGAGAAAGACAAGAAGTATAGTGAACTAGACGAGTTGAAAGAAAAATTGTTGTTTGATGTTAAGTACGTAAAAGAATCGTATGATGTGATGAACAGAACGGTTGATAGTTTGAACAAAACAAACTTAGAAGTAGAAGCTGCCTCGACGATGATGAGTTCAACATTAATGACTAAGCAGATGGCCATCAATCACTATATTGAAGAGTGTGCAAAGCTGAAGCAGGATTTGGAAATCGAAAAGATTGAAAATGAAAGAATCAGACGATTGCTGCTGAGTTGTTCATCTTGTGATTATTTGATTGATAGAGTTTATCCTACTGTTGCAGGACTTGAAGCTTTTCAAGACAAAAAGACGGAAGTCACGGATACTGGTAAGAAACAAAGTGTCAAGTATAACAAGTGTCCGCCTCCGATCTGGGAAAGTTATTCTCCCAGAAAACCAAATGAGGAACAATTAAAAAAGGCAGTCAACATAAAGTTAAAGTCTGAAACCATTGATGAGTTACCAGACAACATTGACATCACATTCACAGCGTCTAACACTGATCATGAGTCTGAGTTGTTAAAGAAGGTGGTCGATCAGGTGTTGGATATGGATGAAGAGTCAAAGTCGGAGTCTAAATCTGAAAGTTCGAGTTCATCAGACAAGAGTCCGAGTTCACCAGTTAAAAGGGTTTACAATAAAGATTTTTTGTTATCAAAGAATAATTTGAATGATGAAACATTCAAAGTAGCATATACTTTGAATGATTCTGACAAATTATTTTCTGATGAAGAATTTCCAATAAGAGGTGTTAAAACTGAAATGATTAACAAGGTTTTCAAACTAACAGAAATCAATATTTCTGAAATAAAAGGTGTAAATCTTGCTGAAAAACCTAAACCTTACACCTCAAGAGTTCAACAAAGGTTAAACAAGAAAAAGGGTTACAGTTCTGGTTCGGGTTATCAAAAGAAACCAAACCATAACAGTAATTTCAAAAAGAAGGGATTAGGTTTTATTCCACCTGAAAATTATAAAAATGAGAAAAATTATAAACCAAAAACTAAATTTGTTTCAGGTACAAGTTCAGAAGAAGAAAAGGAGAAACTGTTCAGAAAACAGTCTAACAAAGAGTTTCTCGCAGAAAAGAAAAAGAATATTTTGAAAAAAATCTGCACCAAGAGTTGATAGAAGAACTTGTTTCAAATGTCAAGAAGTTGGACACATTGCTTGGAATTTCCCAAAGTCCACCAACACAAAACAGGGAGTTTATTCTAACTCAAAATTGAAAGAAAAATGTGTTGATAAAAAGGAACAACCAATGATAAAATTCAAAGAGTTCAAAAATTCGACTTTCGAAGTTGGTGAAAGTTCGAAACGTTTTTACAAAAGAAAAGTCGATTTGAACAAACAAAAATGGGTTGTTAAATCTGAAACTAGTCCTGACAATGAATCTGACTCGTCAAAGTCAGAGGAGTCATTTGTTGTGAAAAATGATGAGAATTCCGTTCCAGAAATGAACGATGAAAACTTTCCGTCATTGACAAAAGAAAACCTGAAATCAAAGGTTGGTAAAATTGAGATTTCAGATCAATTCTTCTCTGGTAAGGAAGAATTTGATGCTGAAAAGGTTTTTAACGGAAAAGTGTTACATATTTTTGGAAAGATGGCAGATGGTAAGGTAAAAAGTGTGAAAGAGTTTTATAAATCAAAAAGATGGTGGATTGAAGATGATTCACAATCACCCAAGACTGGTCAGGCTTGGGTGACAGCATTCTCTACTTAAAATCCTGACTTGCCGGAGCTCCCAAGTTGGTAATCGTGGAGCATGTATCGGTATCTTTCTTGAAAAATGTTTGTTGTGAATTTCTCAAGTTGAAAATTGTCATATTTCAATTTACAAGTGATATTTTTTATGAGAACCTACAAGAAGTTAATCAAGGTCATTAAGTTGAACTTGATTTAACTTTCATACAAGTGGTTGAAAGAACAATGTGATGAATAGATCCCCATGTTTATGAATCAACAAACAAAACTTATTTTCCGGAAAAAACATTTTGATGAAAACAAACTTAAATGTTTTGAAATCTTAATGGGAAAATAGTTTGTTGTCAGGGGGAGTTCTGATTGTTTATGCCAAGTGGATGGCGATTTGAAGCAATTCACATCGGTTTGTCAAATTTTTCTTTAAATGATTTTGAATTTTAGGGGGAGTAAGAAATTTCAAAAAATCCAAAAACATTAGAAAATTTGAAAAAGTCAAAAACATGATAAAAATTCGAAATGATTTTTGTTGTGAAAAAGAGGAAATGATAGTACATCAGTGGACTATCACAGCACGCTAAAGAATTGGAAAGTTAAAATGTGATAAACGGTCTCACTGATGATGTGCCAGTAGGTTTTCGCACGCTTAATAGATTGTGTTCGAGATATAAACCTAAATATTATACTTGCTTATTTCGTGGGGAACATCTCTCAGATATATAGGTAACCCCTGAAATCTTGTTTGAAGGGCTTTCTATTTCTGACATACTAGGTCTTTGTGCATGGTGATATCTGGGGTATTATATCTGGACTTCTGATTTTGCGGGAGCAATAGCCTAGTCCTCGTATAATACTTTGCAATGCTTTAATCTTAAAGCTTGCCCTCAGCATAAAAAATGATGAAACATTGAAAAATGCTAATCATGTGCTGTTGAAGAAAAGATTCTCTAAAGGGAACACACCTAAAGTCGAACCATCATCTCTCTGATTTTGCGGAAGCAATAGCCTGAGCTCTCATGGTCTCGCATTAACCCCTTACAGATATCATTAGTGTACATTCACCTGTAAGACTGAATATAGGAGTCTAGAAATGGGAGTATATTCTGAGGTGGTACACGCGAATAAGCTTAAGTCCTTAAAACATTAATCTCGTATCTCGAAACAGTTGAAATTTGTGTGAAAATTTAAGTGGATCAGTATACTGACAATCTAAGTGAATCTTTTAGAACTTAAAGTGTTTAAAGCTCAACGGTGCTAGTGATTTGTCTCAAAAACTGATATGATCCTCTTACACAAATTCACAAAAATATTGTCTGTAAATATTTCTTTACTGTTTTTCTTTAGTGTGTTTTAGCATAAAACTTTGAAAATACAAAAAGATTTTATTTCATTTTATTTTCGACAACTGATGTTGGAAAGCTGATTTTCAAAATTCCAAGTGCTGAACATGATAAACAGGGTTGGGAGAGTTTGTTTGAAAAGATAAATGATTTTGAGAAGATAAAATGGTTTCAAATTAATAAAATGTCAAATTTGAATGTTTCGAATACAAGAGGTAGGCAGAGATTCTATATTTGTTAAATCTTAATATTTGTGAAATTTATTGTTGGGTAGAGAGTTGTGCAGGTCCCCGATTCTAAGCCTGAGCAGAATTTGAGCCAGGACTTGATCTTAGAACAAATGCTATGTCAGATTATGATCCCGGAACAATTTAAGGGGGAGTCTGTTAGCAAGAGGGAGTCTGAAGATGAAAGAGCCAGTTTCTAATCCTGGTACTTTGTTCAAGATAGAAGCTCCTGCTGCTGATAAGCAAGAGATGGAAGAAGATAAAGATTGAAGGCTTACAGTGTTAGATACTTTGGAAAGAGAGTGAAGACGGATCAAGACTGAAGAATCGTCATACTGAAGACTAGACACCGAAGACTTCGTCAACATCCAAGGGGGAGTCTGTTGGTGCATATGTCTGGCGACTTCGTCTTGTATCGAGTCTTGTATTTAGATTGGATAGAATGGAGCTCGGTAGGCTAGTTTATAGGATTTTAGAGGTGTTGGACCAGTTCACACGAACTGGCAGAGGCCAGTTCGTACGAAGTAGTCATTGTCCATTTCACACGAAGTGAATCATGACCATTCCATGCGAAATGGCCTCCACTATATATAGTTGAGCTTTGTCATTCATTTGTAACAGTTGTGATTCCAGAGCTGAGATGCTGCTGAAGTGTCGTATGATCTGTAAAGCTTTCAAATCAATAATCAAGATATTTAAAGTGAATCCTAGTGTGAATCAAGCTGTAATCAAGTCCAAATCACTGAATTCCGCCTTTGGTTTGGATTAGAACTCTTTTGATCGACTCGTATAGGTCGAATCTCGATCCTACAGTATATGATGGGACTTAATGATAGAAATGAGTGTAGTAACCAACATCCCAATTCCCGACATTCCTCCCTGGAACGTTACCCGATATCCCTCCTCGGGATGCATGCTTGAAAAAAGCAGTGAACTCACCTTGGTTTGCTCGGTTTGTTAAGTTATCCGTTTCCAAGTTAATCAACCAACCCTACCGTGGTTATCAATGAAATCAGTTTCATAATTAAACAAGTCATTATTTTCACACAGATTGCATCTCTCACAAGATCACAGTATATCAGGTAGCCAATACACCTTTCTAATGCAAGTTCACATCTCATGTGAATGTCATAATTAACACATAACATAACAGGTGAGTTTGTTATACCAACTAATCGAACCAAGTTTCTTATTCTTATTGACATGCAACAAGGATCCGTATACACACAAATATCTATCATCATCAACATCACAGGCACCCATTGTTCAACTCATAAACTTACACGACGAAACATCCTTATAACGAAAGATCATCTTTTGTCGGGATGCTTGTCGACGAAGGACCCTATGTTTCATCGGAATGCTTGTCGACGAACAACCCATGTTTCATCGATAGGTGATGCAACGAAAAACTATATGTTTCGTCGAGCAAACAGTTACAGATCCAATGGTTACAATTCGACATGTTCTAGAACCCTAATCATCATCAACAGTTACATCATGATCATCGCTCAATCATCCAGTTCCCAATTATCATCAACATGCAACAAGGGCCTTAACAATTCGCATACTCATATTATCATTATTATCATAACAGTCATTCGATGAATACCTACTTATCATTCTAACCAAATAGTAATCATGAGGACATACAAGAACCTTCAAGACTCCATCAAACTATCCTAACTACGTAATACAGTTAATGAACGATGAACATTACGCACACAAGATCCAACGTATTCATACATAATCATTACAATACAAATCCACGTATCAGATATAGATCTAATGAATAAGAACAAGATACTAACCAAGGTTCCGGATTGGTTAGATTGTTTGAATAAGAAAAGCTCCGGGTTTCACCATTGCCGTCACACCAGAGGGAGAGAAAGAAAGGTCTAGGGTTTTTGGTTTTCAACTGACTGTTACCATGTCAAAGTTTAAGTTTTAAGCGTAACATGTTGGGCCGCAACCTCATGGGCCGAAAGCCCTCATGGCGAAAAACCCCCCATCGACGAACAATATGTTTAGTCGAGTTTGTGGGTGACGAAAGGCCTATATTTCGTCGGGTCGGATGTCGACAAAAGACTATCTTTGTCGAGGTGAATGTATGACAAAGAACCTTAGTTATGAGGCATGCACAATACAACCACACAATCAATACAGTAATCATCTATCCAACATACAACATTAATCAATCACACAAACTACACATGCCATAATATAAAACAAAGTCTTAAAACAAGATTGTTAAAACAAGATTGCGAACAAAAGAAGTATAGTCAAGGATCTTGGATTCTCGGGTTGTCACATCATCCCCAACTTGAAAGAAATTTCGTCCCGAAATTTGATAGAAGTAGCACGGCCTTAGATCAGGATGACTGTGTATTTTCCGTGGGTGCCACATCATCCCCAACTTGAATGGGAATTTCGTCCCGAAATTCACTAGTTGCATCAGATTTTGATTTGTCAGCTGGGAATAAGTGAGGGTACTTGAGCTTCATCTGATCCTCGCGTTCCCATGTGAACTCCGGTCCACGTCTTGAGTTCCAACGAACCCTCACGATCGGAATTCGATAATGCTTACGGACCTTGACCTCCCGGTCCATAATTTCTATTGGTTCTTCAACAAACTGCAACTTATCATCAATCTTCAACTCTTGAAATGGTACCACAAGTGTTTCATTGGACAAACACTTCTTTAGTTGCGACACGTGGAAAACATCATGAACGTTACCCAACTCAGCAGGTAAAGCCACTTTTCTAAGCCTTCAGTGCTCTTCAGCTGGCTTCTATTTGGCTTTCACATTTTGTTACCTGAAACGCGTTTAAAACATTTTTGTCAGTGGGAAATACTGGTGAGTGAATCCCAGTTTAATCAGAACAGGTTTTATCATTTCACAGTATTGAGAGCGATTACAATGTTTATATCTACACAATTACTCATTCAGTATTGTCAATCCTGACTGGTGGGTCATATTACCCATTGGCTAACTCTTTGTCCAATGGTAACGTGTTCCACATTTTGTATACAAAACCCCAACATACCGACAATAATTGAAGAATTACAAAGACTCAATCACTGCTTAATCACATTGTAAAATATTTACAGTTTTGTAAAAACAATTTACAAAAAGGAGATTACTCACATTGCTATCTGAGGTAATTTCCTGTAACTTCCTGGTTATAATCTATCAATTTAAACAATGCACACGCGTTAGTATAATAACCCAAATTTACATTAGTTATACCCTCCCCGAGACAGAACTCCAACGACTACGTCGGGTAGAACCACGACAGCCGTTACGGAGCACTAGATCAATCGGGCAGCGTATCTAATACGTAACCGGGGGTTAAAATACTTACAACGAGGCAGAGCTTCGCTAATTAGGGGGTATTATACCCGAGTATAATTATTATTCGTCAGAATTGTGAGAGAGAGAAAGAGAAATGAACGATTTGAAATTGAAGGCCGATCCCATCTATTTATTGGGTCTGATCGACCCTTTGTCGCGCCCCGCGAAAGAATACAAAGGGGTCTTCACGCCCCGCGAGGGATGGTAGAAGGTTTGAGGGTTACTGAGTCATCGACACATGGCGGCACCGGGTATTCTCCTGACGTTGAGCTGTCGCGGCCCGCGACTAGGATAAACAAGGGCTTCGCGCCCCGCGAGCGCAACACTGATTTTGATTTATTTGATTTTTATTAATATAAAGGTATATGGGCTCGTTTATCGCATACGGGGTATATTTTAGGATGTGTAGGGGTGTCAGGGGTGTTTTACGAGGGTTGTTATACTATTTAATAAAATATATAATGTACTCGTGTTAAGTATAATAACCTAATTCAACTTTATCCCTACGTCACGAGACAGAACCCCAACAAGCTTAGTCAGGCAGAGCCTTGACATTTGTTACGGGGCCCTAGATCAATCGGACAGGGTATCAGTGATCAGGGGTTAAAATACCTAAAACGGGGCATGACTTTATTATTATTATAGGTGAAAAATATAATTTAAGAGAGAGAGAGAGAGCGATAGCTAGATAAAGGAACGGAAAGAAGTTTGGCAAATTTGAATTGTTGAAGGATGCCCCTATTAATATTGGACTTGGGGATCATGTAAATGCCTGGTTCCTTTTGAAATCATCAACCAGAAGACACGTACATAGAGCATTCAATTCATCCATTAATGTTTAGTCATGATTCTTTTTAATTACAATTAGACACGTATATGTCTAACAGTTATTCCTTTTAATTCATATGTACATAATGCACACACGTACACTAACATTTTAGTTTTAAATTATTTTATTATTTTATATATTATAATTAATTTAGCTGCTTCACTTATTTGACGCGTATAACTTCTTAAAATTTGACGTTTTATAAAACAATGAATATGTCATTAGAATGAGAATATTTGTATCTACATTTTGAACCAAGTTTCATTAAAAACGGAGTAAGTTCAAATATAATGTATTTTTATAATTTAATTATTAAATGGATTCTAGGTACTTCATATTTTTATCGGTCAATTTACCCATAATCTATTTGTTTAATAACATAAGTTTTTATATACTTTATTTTATATTTTATAAATAAAAACTTAGGGAATGTTACATCCTCCCCACCTTGTTTTAAATCTCGTCCTTGAGATTACCTGAAATATGGATGAATACTTTTAGTTAGTTACTGATCCTAGTTCCTAGGTATATTCTGGTCCTTGCTTTGAATTCCACTTTACTTTGACACGAACTATTCTCTATGCTTTGAGACTTTTATTTCCTCAAAAGTTCTTAATGAAGATAACATTACTGTTAGCGTAAGCTTTCGTACAACTTTTAGTTACAGGTTTTCTAATGCGTTAATAATCTAAAGTAACGCAAGGGAAATTCTTATACTTTCAATGGCGTCCCAACTTAAAGAGTTCCTGTCGTTCATCTTGTCGCACGAATTACGAGACGGATGATCAAACGAAATAATGTTTGATATTGGAATTATAGATGTATATGAGAGATTCCAGATAATTAAATCTAAAATTATCGTTGACACACTTGTTCGTGATTTATCCCTAATTGTCAATCATTATGGTCTTTGGATTTCCTTATAGATATACATATCTATATAATCCTATATTTCACATACTGTAATATACACATCATTCATAACGTCAATGTATTTAACAGATTCATCAAATCATTTAGGGAATTCCATTAGCATAGCATATACCCCATCTTACCCGGTCTCGCCGGAGAGGTACCCCCATCCTACCCGGACAAGCTGGAGAGTCTACTACACCATACCCAGTCTTGCCGGAGAGGTAATTATCATTGTATTTCCCATAAATAGAATTTTTCTTAAATCATGCTTTTAAAAGTGCATCATTTATTATGGCTTATATCAAGAAACAGGGAAATTAGTATTCTCATGATGGATCATATTCTAGAACCGAGTAGTACTGATAAACAAGAAATAACAGTGGCCAGGTGTTATCGCTTATTTATTTTACTTGCACCGTTCTAGTCATCATCCTCATGGCATACCAATAACCATCACACTTTATCTATGCAAGTAATTAGCTTATCTCGAAGCTTATACTAAGGCATTGTTCTTAGGTTCAAGTCTAAATACTACCTAAGTGTTACAAGTAAATATTTATATCATAACCCTTTTGCTTAAGCATAGGTATTATTATGGTTGTGACTTTCTTTTGGTTGAAAAATGAAGTTTCAAAAATATCATTGTCTCCATTAATATTATTAATATTATGGCTAGGTTCAATGTGATGAGTATGCTTACAGCTAACTCTATTCATGCTTATGTATTATGAGATTCCAATGCAAGGAATGTTTTATTGAGACAGATGGTATTTTAAAACATAATACGTTTCATATTTTTTCTTATAATGACTTCATGTTTTCATATGAATCACCAGTGGTATTTTCTCTTATGTTTATCTACAGAAGATATTTGATTATTATATTGTATATACTATCAAGAAATTCTATTATGTATATGCATATATGTGTATATTTTAGAAACATAAAATTTCAAATCTCTAGTTAATATTAAAACTTACATAGTATATATATAATATTAAATTATTTTGTAATTTATAAAAATACAACTATATATATCCGATAGTGCCAATCATCAAGCTTACTCCCATAACTTTATTTATATTTTTTTTATAATAATAATAATAAAAATGGTAATAGTATATTGAAATAAACTTCTGTTAAATTTATTGAATATAATATTTTGGATGGATAAATAAAATTTTAAAGAAATGAATTAATCAAAATATGAATTTTCTTGACTTATGGGAACAATTTCATTTTTAACTAATGGGGCGAACCATATTGGTTTAAAATATTAAAACTTAGCTCTTAATTTATTGTATATTATTATTATTATTATTATTATTATTATTATTATTATTATTTTCAAAGAAATATTATAGTAAGTAATACAAAGTTTGACGTTTCTAAAATTGATTCTAAATATGTTAGGCATGTATATTTATATCTCAAACAATGATAATAGTAATTTGTTTAAAAATATAATAATAATAACACCATAACTTGATCTTTAAAATAACTATATAAAGGATAAGTGTATTAAATACGCATTTGGGTCAATTATTTTTATGTGAGGTATCCATTTTAATTCTAACTTGAAAATGGAATAATAACTAAAACGTTTAGGAAAATTTAACGTGCCAGGTAAAAATAATAAATAATTAAATAAAATATTAATTTAAGTCAAGTAAGAAAAGATGTATTCATTTTGTAATATCTTTACTTCTAAAAATTAATTATCTAATCTCTCTTATATGTACCGATTGTACAAACCATGAAACCTATCTTTTCTCTCTTTTTTTTAAAGAAAATGAAAATTATATATATATATATATATATATATATATAATTCTTTTTTTTTTCTTAATTCTTATTTATCTTGTTACCCAAACAAATAAAATAGGAAACCCTACCTCCACCTTGTTTATGCACCGTTCCCCTTTCCTTCTCATTATTCACATCGAAAAATACTATCGAACTTCGTCGATTTTATCTGTGTTCATTGCCTAAAACCAAGCTTGATTCGTATGCGAATAACTTTAATTATTGATTACAAATTTTAATATATAAAAAAACTTTATTATCCAAATTTGAATTGTTGAAGGATGCCCCTATTTATATTGGAGTTGGGGAACATGTAAAGGCATGATTCCTTTTGAAATCATTAACTAGAAGACACGTACATAGAGCATTCAATTCATCCATTAATGTTTAGTCATGATTCTTTTTAATTACAATTAGACACGTATATGTCTAACATTTATTCCTTTTAATTCATATGTACATAATGCACACACGTACACTAACATTTTAGTTTTAAATTATTTTATTATTTTATATATTATAATTAATTCAACTGCTTCACTTATTTGACGCGTATAACTTCTTAAAATTTGACGTTTTATAAAACAATAAATATGTCATTAAAATGAAATATTTGTATCTACATTTTGAACCAAGTTTCATTAAAAACGGAGTAAGTTCAAATATAATGTATTTTTATAATTTAATTATTATATGGATTCTAGGTACTTCATATTTTTATCGGTCAATTTACCCATAATCTATTTGTTTAATAACATAAGTTTTTATATACTTTATTTTATATTTTATAAATAAAAACTTTGGGAATGTTACATTAGCCGATTCTCAACCAAATCCCACCATTCTTCCTTCTTTGTGATCGGAATTCAACGCCAAATAAACCCTCGCGAACAAAACACGTGATTCTCTGATCTAGAGCTTCGAATCGGGACTCACGAATACACGAAATATTTTCAATTTTCTCTTACAATCGGCGATTCAGGTATGCTTCCTTGCATTTTTATCTCTTTTATTTGTGTTTTGTTTATTTAGTTGGGTCCGTAGGTAGGTGTTGAGTCAGTTGTGTCGAGTTCTGTTCGAGTCGTTTTTGTGGTCTCATGTGGCGGGTCAGTCGAGTCATCATAGTCAGTCGTGGCGGGTCAGTCGAGTCATCATAGTCAGTTGGTTGGAGTCATGGTTGTGTCAAATCGTATGGTTCTTTGTTTTAGTGAGGTTAACTCAGCCGTGGAGACCTGGGCTCGAGTTAGTCTAGTGTGGTGCCGGTTTATTTCACGTCTAGCATACGTATGTTAGTTAGTAAAGTTCATGGGTGAGGCCGGTTTTGGTTTGGGCAATTGGAACATTGATTTGCTGAATTATGATGCCGCCTTGTTATAACATTTGATACTCGAATTTTGATTTATGCTGCGAATTTGGCGGTCATGATTGGTGTCAATGTATTGGGCGCGGGTGGTATCGGTTTGGTAATATTGAATGCGTTTTGCTTGATGATTGAATGATTTGGGGTATTGACGAATTAAAGTTCCAATCTTGCGCATTAAAACGAAATTTTGGCAACGGTAAAAACCTCCTTTAACTAGGCGGAATTTTTCGATGCTAATTTTGTTTTTAAAACTAAAAAGCAACTGATTATTTAAGCAAGGATGGACTTCAATGTCTTTGTTCGGCACTCGTTTTAATTGCGGACAATTAAAGTGCCGAAGGGGGGTAGTGTACATTGAGTCTAGTTTAGTGTCTTTGTGTCGTTTTTAGTTAGTGTTAGTCTAGTTTGAGTCGTAGTTAGTTGGAGTTGGGTTTACTTGCGCGTACAAGTGATTTAAGCTTGCCCGTACTCAATCTCCATTCGGGCGAGTTTAGCTATCACTTAGCAGTTGTAAATAGATAACCCGGTCTTTATTTCAGCTTTATTTTTTCAGAATTAGCCGCGAATGAAATGCTATACGGGTATTCTGTCTTTTTCGGAAAAAAATATAAAAATCCAAGAAAAAAAATAAAAAAATTTCAAAAAATAAAAAAATTTAAAAATACTAAAAAATAGTTTGTTATTACTGATTGTTTGCCTGTTTTGCCTTGTTAATATTTGTTTTGCAGACATGGCTAGTAGTTCGCGCAGAGGTAGGTCGCGAAAAATAGGTGCGGGTCAGTCAGCACCACAACAGGATCCACCCCAGCAAGACCCGGTTCTACAACCGATCATTCAGATAGCTGCCGATGATCCTAAGTTGAGAAAGATCGAGTATCAAACGTCTTATAATTTTATTGCAGATAGGAAATGTAATAGAGCCGACCACCCGATATTGAAGTTTGAGTCGAGTACATTGGAATGGAATAAGTATGATAAATTTAAGAAAACTGATTTGCTTCAGCACAGGGTGATAGACTGGTTGTGGTTGAGTGAAATAGGCTCGAAGCAGGAAGTGTTGGACCTTTTGGGTCCGAAGTTGACAGATGCGTTGGAGTGTACGCAGCCTCAGTATGAGGAGCTGGTGCTGGAGTTTCACAGCACATGGATGCACAAGGAGGGAAAGTTTGATCAAGACACAGCTGTGTCTTTCAGTTTGGGTAGGCAGGTTTTTTAGATGAATATGGCGAGGTTTGCCATAGTGTCAAGGTTTTATACTAAGAAGGAAGTGAAACAGCCGGGATTTGTGACCAGTTTGAGGTGTGCTTATTCTACTACTAGGGATTACAGTGTTGGGAGTACTGAGCTGCGGAATTTTTGGAAAACGATATCCGACCACCCGTTCACGGTTACGAACTTGATCACTTCAGTTTGTAACCCGATTTATAGGTATGTGTTGAAGATTTTTTTTCTACTACGCTGGTGGGTCGGAAATATAGGGAGAATAAGGCAAATTGGATTGAGTTGTTTATTTTGATGCGTCAAGTGGAGAATAGGGAGATGAATCTGGCTACGGTCTTAGCAGATTCTTTTAGTAGAGGTCGTCGAGGTGGTCCTCAGGCTGGTTTGGATATGGGCCCTTACATTACTCGGATTGCACAAAGTTTGGGGTGTTCACCAAGTATGTTCCCCAATTTCTACACGAGGGGCCCAAGACGATGACATTTGGGATCAAGGAGCTACAGCAGGCAGGTATAGTGTCATGGACGGAGCCCTAAGGCTGGGAGCCGATTAAGTAGGGCCCGCAGGTGCAGCCGCGAGAGGGACATCCAGCAGAGGATGTGATGATTCAGGTAGACCCTACACACCGACAGCGGCCACCACAGCGACACGAGCGGCCAGCACGTCAGTATCCGAGGAGACAGCCTCCACCCGAGTCTCTCACTTTGCAGTCACTCTCTGGCTATGTGGAGCAGAGATTTGACAGGTTGGAGCATATGATTGAGTTGATGCAGCTGAGTCAGGAGAGGCAGGATGATGCTCTCCGTTACATGATGAGCACTCACGGCATGGGGATTCCAGACTTCTTCCAGCCGAGACAGCAGGGAGGCTCGGCTGGTGCTGGTGAGGGTAGCTCCGGTGCAGGTGGTAGACAAAAGGGCAGTGAGGAGTCTGCCAGCGATCATGGCGAGGACTAGTGTGGGGATGACATGAGGATGCAGAAGCAGCAGCTGACTTTATCTTTTGGTGATTTTTTTTTTGTTTTGTGTTGTTTTTTATCCTCATTTGTTGGTCTGTACTGATATTGATACACGTTAAACAGGTTGGTTAGGGAGGTTGGGTTGGTATGTGGTTGAAACTGATGATATTTTGATATATATATATATATATATATATATATATATATATGTTTTGTTAGTTTGTTATGTTGATTGATAGGTTGATGTTTAGTTGCTTTCGTTCGCGTGTCCGAGGTTAGGAGTTGTTTGCTGAGCGCGTTTTGTATTGGAGGGCTTATGTGGAAACGACTGGCACTTTGACAGTCTCATATATTCAGCTAAGTCGTTTCCCTTTTTGTTGTTGTATTTATTTATCTATTTCGTTTGCAGTCTTTTTTTATGTAGTTTGTTGAGTCGTATTT
>JARYGA010028714.1:0-35951 GCA_030545235.1 Helianthus tuberosus
GCATAGGCAATGACCTTGCCTCTCTGCATAATCACACAACCCATACCTGTGTGTGATGCATCACAGTAAACAACAAACTCTTCAATTCCTTCTTGCAATTAGGCGCATGCCAATTCATAATAGCTTTAATCTTAGCGGGATACACCTGGATACCACGCTCGCTTACTACATGTCAAAGAAATTGGACTTCACGAAGCCAAAACTCACATTTGGAAAACTTGGCGTAGAGCTTCTCTTGCTGCAGAAGTTTAAGGATACACTGGAGATGTTTTTCATGGTCGGCTTGACTTTTTGAATAAATAAGTATGTCATCAATGAAAACAATGACAAAATTTTCTAGATACGGCTTGCAAACGCGATTCATGAGGTCCATGAATGCTGCAGGTGCATTAGTGAGCCCGAAAGGCATCACTAAGAATCCGTAGTGACTGTATCGTGTTCTGAATGCGGTCTTGTGCACATCTTCGGTTCTTACTTTCAGCTGATGGTAACCTGACCTCAAATCTTTCTTTGAAAAGTAACTTGCTCCTTGAAGCTGATCGAACAGAGTTGATCCTGGGCAATGGATATCTGTTCTTAATTGTAACTTTGTTCAGTTCGCGATATTCGATTCACAGACGCATCGATCCATCATTCTTCTTCACAAATAGAATGGGCGCCCCCAAGGAGATGAGCTTGGTTGAATAAAATATTTCTCTAACAAATCATCCAATTGTGTTCTTAATTCTTTCATCTCAGTTGGTGCCAACCGATAAGGTGCTCTTGTAACTGGTGTTGCTCCAGGAATGATATCAATCCTGAATTCCACTTATCTGTCTGGAGGTAAACCAGGTAGTTCTTCAGGGAATACATCTAGATATTTAGAAATAATAGGGATGTCTTCGATCTTAGGCTTTGGTTCATCAATTGTTACCTGTGCCATGTAAATGACACAACCTTTCTTCAAACACTCCGATGCCTTAAGCATAGATACTTGCTTGGGAAATCCATACTGTGTATCTCCTTAAATTATTAATGGCTCACCATAAGGAGTCTTGATAACCACTTGCTTTTTATCACATACAATTTGGGCTTGGTTACGGGACAACCAATCCATGCCTATCACTATATCGAATCCTGCTAATTTCAACGGAAGCAAGGACAACGGAAAAGAGTGATTCCTAATGGATATAAAACATCCATCTAATACTGTTGAAGCAGTCTCTATGGTACCATCGGCCAATTATACCTCATATTTTATGCTTAGAGTTTTAATAGGTAGATTTAACAGTTTACAAAATTTATTGTCTACAAAAGACTTGTCTGCACCTGAATCAAACAAAACTCTAGCATAAACATCATTGATAAGGAATGTACCTGTTATAAGATTGTCATTCTGAACCGCCTCTTGCGCATTCATCTGGAAGACTCGGGCATTGGTCTTTTTAGCCTCCTCAGGCTTCTTCGGATTTTTTGAGCAGTTAGTCTTTATGTGCCCCTTTTCGTTGCAACCATAACAGGTTGCATCCTTCAATTTATTGCATTCTAAATTCCAATGCCCTTTGGACTTGCTGATCCCACATCCATTAGGCTTTGACTGTGACTGTGATTTCGACTCGAATCTACACTTCCCAAAATGGTGTTTTTGACAGATTTTACATTTAAGCTTGTCACCTGTCTGTTGGGTACCCTTTTTAAACCCGTAACTCTTCCTGTGATCTGAGTTCCCTTTTCTTTTCTTGTCGGAGCGATGAGAACTCTCATCCTCCCGTTTCCTTTTTCCTTCCTCAGAAGCTTTGATAGACTTGTTTCTGATCGCATCTAGTGTGAGAGATAAAGACAGATCTACCACTGACCTGTATGTGGTAGGTCGAGATGCTTTCACATTTCCCTTGATTTCTGGAGCTAAACCTCCAATAAAACGTGCTATGCGCTTTGGTTCCGGTGTGACCAAATAAGGAACCAATCAGGACATGGTGTTGAAGCTTGTAACATACGCTTGACAATCCAAGTTCTTCATGACCAAGGTCAAGAAGTCAGTCTCGATTTTCTCAACCTCATACTGAGGACATAAATTTTCTTTGATCAGTGCAACAAATTGATCCCAAGACAAGTTATACAACGGGATCGTCCCCGTGGCTTGGATTAACGACTTCCACCAAGCCAAAGCTTCACCTTTGAATGATTGTTACACAAACTTCACAATATCCTGTTCTGCACAACCACTGATATCAACCACAATATCCATCTAGTCGAGCCATGTCATACAATCAATGGCTCCTTTTTCTCTTGTGAAGTCCCTCGACTTGCAAGAGACAAAGTATTTGTAAGAACAGGTTTTGACACGAGGATCCTGATTAAGCACAATCTGTTTTGATGGCACACTCCTCTGATTCGACAAATGATGAGAATCGTCCTTATGAGATGTGTGTGTCTTGGAAGGTGGTTTTATATGAGGTTCAGACTGGGGCCTAGTGCGAGTACCACTGGTTTCTTTGAATTGTCTGTCAAGGGCTCGAGTAACAGCATTCCCTATCAATGCTTGTAAGTCTGCACCAGCTACATTAATCCTGGTGTTATCATTTTTCTCCCTTGGATGACTATTCACCTCATGAGATTCAGCCACGCTGAAGCTTGATTTCAATAAAACAGTTGACAATAATTTGATCAGAGGTTTATTATGGACTCATCATTTTTCGATGATTCATTAACCATGGTAAGCATAGACCATAGTGGTTAATTGGTTATTAGGTTCATTTTGAAATTTACCATATAATTAATCCCAGTTATAAACTATTAAGGATATTGATGTTGGCACTAAAGGCCTAGTCACGAGGACAAGCCATGATCTTACAAGATCAAGGCGTTAAGGTTTGAACTTAGTTCATCACCCTTCTTGAGAGGGAGTCATAGACTACAACTGCCATGTGTCCCTAAAGGACAATAAATTTGGCCCGCAGGCACTTCATCACTAATGGATGTTTACATCATCAGGAAGAATCCAATATAAGGATGAGTAGTGTGACTTTATCAAATCACATTTGCCAAGAGTGCTAACACGTTCTCAGGTGTTAACAAGGATTTATTTTCTTAAAAAGGTTTTACCATCATGACCATGTCTAAAAGGACATATAGGCTAGGTTATACCTTTAAGATTTTATTTTAACACTTTATTGGCAGATCAAATTAAAATGGAAGTGGTATTTTTTATTTGTTTTATATAGTACATGCATATATATATATATATATATATATTACAAGATTGAGGCATTAAGGTTTGAACTTAGTTCATCACCCTTCTTGACAGGGAGTCATAGACTACAACTGCCATGTGTCCCTAAAGGACAATAAATATGGCACGCAGGCACTTCATCACTAATGGATGTTTACATCATCAGGAAGAATCCAATATAAGGATGAGTAGTGTGACTTTATCGAATCACATATGCCAAGAGTGCTAACACATTCCCAGGTGTTAACAAGGATTTATTTTCTTAAAAAGGTTTTACCATCATGGCCATGTCTAAAATGACATATAGGCTAGGTTATACCTTTAAGATTTTATTTTAACACTTTATTGGCAGATCAAATTAAAATGGAAGTGATATTTTTGATTTGTTTTATATAGTACATGCATATATATATATATAATGAAAAATAATTTTAGAAAGGAAACATCCCATAAATTGAAAGAAGTACATAACTGCCCTAAACAGGACTTTTAAATACATAACATTGTCCACGCAGGGACAGAAATAAGAAAGATAAGTCCACGCAGGGACTAAATACATAAATAAAATGTCCACACATGGACTTAATTGAAAATAAGAATTACAAAACAAATAAATAAGGAATTTCAATAATCCCTCTTCTTCTTCCCCTTTATTAGGTTTGCCAAACCCTTTAGTAGACCGGGGTGGCTCCTACGCTCCTCATTTACCTGTTGCTCCACCTCGTGCAACCGCTGAAGAATTTCCTGCTGCTGAGGTGGTTGGATCTGTGGCGGCTACGGTGGCTGCTGCTGCTGAGGTTGAGGAGGTGGTGGGTATTGATACCCATATGCTGGGTACCCAGTTGGGTACGTAGCTCGAAAGGGTCCAGGGTAGATAGCATTGTCGTTTGCCGCTTCAAGGTACGGGTCAATGGCAGGGGCATTGTTGTAATTGTAACCCGGATAAGATTGCTGCTCAAACGGGTTATACGCTGCTACACCGGGGTAAGAAGGAATTGGGTTTTCATAACCCATGGGCGGTAGTGGTGGTGCGACTGGAGCAGAGTCGACTTTAGAAACTGGATTTGAAAGCCCACCCATTTGCGGGTCTTCATACAGCAGCGGGTAGTTGCTGTTGCTGGAGTGTTAGGGGGTATTGAAATGGAAACCCCCACGCACGGACATCCGTGCACCTCTTCTTCGCCTCGGTGGTTTTGGAGGCAGTTGCTGCTCTGGCGCTGGTGGTGGCGGTGGCGGTGGCGGTGGCGTGACCGCTTCAAAATACGGGTCCTCAGAAGGGACCTGTTGGTGTGGTGGTGAGTAGTGGTGAGGGGGAGTGTACTCCCACTTGTATGTAGCCCATCTTTCAGCAAAAATGTCAGGGCCCCTGTAAGGCGAACCATGGAAGGATGATCCGCTAAATATATTAATGGGATGCGTCGGCATCCCAGTCGGTGGTAGCTCGGGGTCTGGATCCTCGTCTATCTCCATATCCTGCATCTCAGGATAATGATCAACTGGTCCCAAAGGGTTTGGACCCTCTGGTTGTTGTACCTGGTTCATCGGATTGACCCGGCTTTGGAAATAGGGAGTTGGGTTCTGGAAAGAGCTGTGAGAACCCGAACGCTGCAATGGGATAAAAGAATGATGTGAATCATGGGGTTCCTCGTCTTGATGTGGCCTGAAAGAATGGTGGTAGGACGGTGAAGAACTGAGTGAGACTTAACGTCTCGCGGGCTCCAAGTAAGTTCTCCAGTCTTCGTGAGGACTAGAGCTAAGGGTTGCTGATGGAGTATGCCAGTGAGATGGCCCGGCTTCATGGTCGTTTCTTGCAGTCATTGGAGCTTTTCCTCTTCCACCTCTACGTCTTACTCTTGGCGGCATTTTGTCTTTGATCCTGTCAAAACAAAAGAAAACAACAAAAGATAAAAACCAATTAAGATTAGGATTAATCCTAAGTCATTTGCTTAGACTCGGAAGTCGAGGAATGTGCAAACTGTGTCATTGAGATTAAACACAAAAGACTAGTGTTTAATTCCCTCAATGTTGGCTCTGATACCAACCTGTCACACCTCGATATTTCCACGTCTTACCGGTGGGCCCGGTGGGGAGTATCGTGACGTAGTTGATATCTTCATAGACAATTGATCACAGTTTAATGCACAACGGAAGTCTAAAATAATATTACAAACCGAATTCGAAAGTATAATAAAATATTACACATCGGTTGTAAGTGGATCCACAGGCGGATCTAAAACGGAAAGTAAACATAGTTCAACAGACTTAAAGTATTAAGAGTTTGCAAGACTCTTTAACTAATACTCAGGAGTTCCAGCCCGTTTCGTGTAGTACCTGCACTTAATCTTGTTGAAAAATACGTCAATTTACACTAGTAAATACAATTAACTGACTCTTTTGAAAAGTGTTTATAAAATTAGTTTGGATGCACAAGGCATAAATCTTTTATTACTTGGGATAATTATATTAAATAATCTTGTATGTAGATTTATATGCAGACCCGAGACAAGATTAATAGACACACCACTAGTATAAGCCCACAAGAATTTTCCTCACGAGTGAGATACCGTTTTACATACGCAACTGTCAGGTATATGCCTACACCACGTGCTTAAGTCGTGGCCATTTCAAATGAATGTGTGACAACTGGCACCAAACCAGTAATTTCCGTACACTATAATTATTATTTAATGACTGCAATTATGTGCTTAAATGTCAACATTGTCTGATATCATACTATACAAGTGAATTCATGCACGTTTTATGCTACAAGAATTACTTTATGCATTAATGAACAGCGTTGCGTCAGAAATACTAGTAAACTCACCGGTAAGATACATTGTGTCAACAAATCTGCAGAAAGCAGTCAGACAAAAGAATTAGGGCCTAGGTGTAGGTCCAACGACAAGAATACATTAAAACCCAAGAGTACATACAAGGGTTAACATATAAACTTTCCGGAAGCTAAAATACGCACTAAAAAGCACCCGAAATACACTTTAAAAGCTGAATTTTATATAATTCATAAAAAATTCTGCAATATAATAAGATATTACCATGTAAAAAGATGACAAATTGGTCCAGAATACTTCCCTAAGTGTCGGGAATTGAAAGTGTCACAAAAGAATACTTAAAAGACAATAAACGGTGCAATTTAGCACTTTAACGGAACGATATCTAACCGAACAACCGGACATTACCTGGAACATCAAAATATTATTAGAAGCATTGTTTTAATGTTTCTGAGCTAGTTATGGTCCCCGAACACCATAACACCCCTTATAACATAATAACACACTAAATCCCAAAATTTTATACTTGGAACTTAACTTATTAATGTAATTAGAGATTGGAGGTTTCATTTTACCCCCCCCCCCCCTTAGGAGTTGCTGGTCATGGGGACCCCACTTGTGATCTTCACAAGATTACATAATCTTCCTAAATCCTCTAAGATCCTCCATAAATCTTGTGTAAGATTTGGTTAGTACTTCATGAGACATTAAACCCAATGGGTAATAACATAACATGGAATTATAAGAGCACATGGTATCATCATCTTCTCCACACTTCAACCCTCACTCTCTCCCTCTTACCTCACGGCTCACCCACCTTCACCATACATCCACCATTTTCGATCATCATTCAAGCATTCCAAGGTTATCTTGAGGTGTAAGAAGGTCACTAACGAAGCTCGATGCTCACGGAACTTCAAGGACCTTCTTCGTTTGCTTTTATCCAACCATTTTGTCATCTTCAAGTTCTAGTATTCTTCCCTAGCTTGAAGCTAGTGGTAAGGCTCTCTTGATCTTGTTTACTTCATATTTTGAGTGGTTAAATGATATAACAAGTTGATTATCACAAGAACACTAAAGAACATACACATGAATCTTGAAACATAAAACTAACATATTATGAAAAATGGATAGAATGATGTTGTTGGATGTATAGATGATGTTTGCTTGATGATTACTAGAAATATTGATGCTGATCATTACATGGAACTTGCTAGATTATGATTAAAAACATGATTTAGCAAGATAATGGATGATTATGTAACAACATGAAATAATCATCACCCTGATTAAACATGAACTTGAAAGTAAAATGATTTTTTCTTGAAAAGTAATAAACCAAGTGAACTAGTAATTTTGTAAATCCAAGACTTGTGAATGATTTTTCTAAAGGAACCAAGTTTAAAAAGATGATTCTTGAAGGATCATGGTTTTTATTAAACCTACACTATTTTTAGTGGAAAGACAAGTAAATAAACACTAGAGAAACAAGAAGATGTTATGGATAAACATTTTTGTAAATTATATTTACAAGTTGTAAACACCAAATCTTTTCAAGAATGAGATTCACAAAAAAATAACCATGTTTTTAAGGGTAACTAAACCCACTAAGTAACATGGTAAGTTACTACAAGTTTTTACAAAAACTTCAAGTTCATGATGTAGTATGATTTACATGATCTAGACTTATGATAAGACTTGATTATGTTGTTGATGTTGTTGATGATTTAAAAGAAAATAAACACATGTTTTGAAAACATGGGAAACCTCCATTTTTAGGGGAAACTATGTCAAAAATTTTATAAATTTTGACACTTAGAAAAATATAAGTTTTTGAGAAACTTATTCCATAAAAATGTACTTAAAAATATTTACCAAGATTTCCCTAATTTTTGTGTTAAGAATTGATGATTTCTTCAAGATTAAAATTGATATTAAGTATGTATATTTTTGAGAAAAATATATATATTTATTGATCACCAAATTTTGTGCTAAGTGTATGTAGTATGTATTATATGTGATAGTGTATTAGGACTTGAAAATGCACTAAATACTCCTAAGGAGTGAATATACAAAAATACACATACAACATACTTAGACAAATACAAGAGAATATATTTATGAAAATATATTACTCGATAGAATAAATAACTTGGACAAGTTATGAATATGAAGTGAAGTATTGGACAAAATACATAATTCGGGTGAAAAATACAAGATACTTATATTTATTTTTGAGAAAATAATATAAGTAAGACACGTAGTTAAAAATATAAATTATTTTTAACACAAGAACACATATACAAAAGATAGTGACTTGTACTTGTGCGATACAAGTCTAGTGACTAACGTTAATAAAACACGTTTAGGTCACGACGCTAGATAAGCAAATCCGGTGAAGTTTACGACGAAGGAACGCAAAGTTGTGAGTTCATGTTCCCCCTTTTCTTTTAACTGTTTTCAGTTTTATAACTTCGGGGGTGAAATACATGTTACAAATGTTACAATGTTTACAAATGGTATGATGGATACAAAAACAAGAAGCACTCTTGGTGATAAGTAGTACCAAGTATGATGCGTTTTCAGGAATGATACGAGAAATCGTTTCACGAATAGGGTACCATAAGCACCATTAATCGTGTACATACTAAGACCGCAGACCAAAAGGTTAGATCTAATGGGTTTTCGGGCAGCCACACTCTTGGTGAAAACTAGTACCGAGTAGTGCTTTTGTGTCTCCGTCGTGAATCGACAACTAGAAAAATGCCTATGGTTTGGTTGCTTCCTATGTCGTGTCACATGTTAATGGCCTTGCAACCCATTAACAACAAGATACATACAAGAATACTTTATTTACACGAGAATAGTTGATTTATACAAGAATACTTGATTTATACGAGAATACTTGATTTATACGAGAATACTTGATTCATACAAGAATACTTGATTTATACAAGAATACTTGATTTACACGAGAATACTTGATTTATACAAGAATACTTGATTTATACGAGAATACTTGATTTATACGAGAATACTTGATTTATACAAGATACATACCATGTTTTCATACAAAGTATACAAACGTTCAATACAAGAACTGCATGAATTCACACCAACATTATGTTGACGTTTTTCCAAAACTCACATGTATTTCAGGTAACTAAAAGTGGATGTGTGTGCGGTCTTACTCATGCTCTTGGATGTCGTTTATGTTTATCGTTGAATAAAGTTGTAAACCTTCAGACAATATGTTATCTCGTGATGTAAACACTTAACTATGTTTTCCATTATGTAATGATAATGGTGTTTGAAGTTATTTTTACGTGGATGTAGTATGTTTACCTTTCGTATGCAATGAGAACCTTTCATGATCACACCTCGTGCTTCCGCCTAAGAAAGGGGTGTGACAGATTGGTATCAAAGCTGCGATTGTAGTGAACCAGGATTCCTTCTCGAGTCTAGTCTACAATCTCTAGGATCCTTGCACGAAAACAATTTTTCAAAAAGTTTTCATTGCATAAAACTTTCCGCGACGTCTACTTCTTGAAACTGTTTAAAAGAATCAAGAAAAGACACTACGAGACTTAGGGTGAACTGGAGTAGCACTTGTCTGTGATTAAGAAAATTACTTGCAATTATGTGTGATAATTGATATATACATATACTAGAAGTAGAATGTCACAGGTATACGTGACTTCGTTTGAAAATAATTGTATTATCTGAAGGAAGAGATACGAGGATGAAATGAACTGTGCGGACTGTGCAAGGAGTTACGTAATTATTGATGCATACATAATTATGGAATTCAGTGCACAGAAACCACAGCAAGTCTTGTCACGTATAGATTCCCTCAGTACAAGAAAAGGTCAAACGTGAAAACCCTTCCCCCAACCTATTAAATACTCTGCTGGAGTAATAATTGTTTGATATCACTTATGTGGGTATATGTCATACTACCACTGTCTAGTAAGACGATATCAAACAAATGTCTAACCCTATTGTGTTGTGTTCTGTCAGAACATGGCACCCAGAAGAGTTGTGAACGCTCATGATCAACCTCCTCTTCCCCCACTGCTAAGAACTACTGAAGAGCTGAACGCTCTACTGGAAGAAAGAATCTCCGCAGCTATCGCCCAGTACGAGGCGAACCGCACCGAACAAAGTGGAGGACCAAGCAATGCTAGACACAACGGGAATGGAGATTCGTCTGGAGGAAACGCAGCTCAAGGTTGCACCTTCAAGTAGTTTCTCGACTGTAAACCGCTGAACTACGACGGCACTGTAGGTGCAGTGGCGCTTGTACGCTGGACGGAGAAGACCGAGGCTACTATCCGTATGAGCAAGTGTACCACGGATCAGCAAGTCACTTTTACTACAGGGTTGTTTGTTGATGAAGCTTTGACTTGGTGGAATTTACAAGTCCAAACTCTGGATGATGATGCCGCGTATGGCATGTCTTGGGATGAACTGAAGGAGAAGATGAGAGAGAAGTATTGCTCTCGTGCTGAACTCCAAAGGTTGGAGACTGCATTCTGGCATTTGACCATGGAAGGTGCCGACATTACTAGGTATACTCGAAGGTTCCACGATCTGTCAAGGGTAATCCCCTACATGGTGACTCCTGAATTTAAGCGCGTTGAACGCTACATTTGGGGATTGGCCTCAGAATTTCGCAGCATGGTAACTTCGGCCAAACCTACAACAATCACTGAGGCTGTAACTCTGGCTGTCAGCCTTACTAAAGATGCTGTTCGAATGAAGACGCTATCATTGAACCCAACAGAAAAGACCGAGATGCATGCTGAGTCGTCCGGTGACAAGAAGAGGAAACATGCAAACCTGAATCAAGCGATACGTAACAATAAAGGTTCAAACAACAAGAAACGTGACACTAACCCGCCTCAGGAAGCGAAAACTCTTGCAACCATGAATGACGCTCTTGCCAAAAGGTACCCCGGGCGCTCTGCCCATTTGCAACAATTGCAAGCGTCATCACGAAGGAGTTTGTCGCATTCCAAAATGCGACAAGTGTAGAAAATTGGGTCACCACACTGAGGATTGTTGGGGTAAAGGAAAGAATGGGAATGGGAACCGTATCGGTGCTGGAAACAATGGGGGAAATGGCAATGGCAATGGTAACAAGAATGGAGCTGGTCAGAACCAAGGATGCTTCAGTTGTGGAAGCAAAGAGCATTTCATGAAAGACTGCCCAAAGGGGAACAACGCTCAGACTCTAGCATTTGTGATTGGAGCAAAGAACGCACGCGAGGACCCTAATGTGGTCTCCGGTACATTTCTCGTTAACAATCACTTTGCATCCATATTATTTGACACTGGTGCCGACTATAGCTTCATGTCTGTGGAATTTAAACGAATGCTTGGAATAGAATCTAGTAGAATAGATATTCCTAATTCTATAGAGTTAGCCAATGGTAAACTTGTTGAATCGGGCGAAGTTGTTAGAGGTTGCACATTAGAACTTGGTGAACGAAGATTTAGCATCGACCTCCTACGTATTCAATTGGGTAGCTTCGATGTAGTGGTCGGAATGGACTGGTTGTCCAAGAATAAAGCTGAAGTTATTTGACATGAGAAAATCATTCGCATCCCCCTAGCAAATGATGAAACTCTCATCGTACACGGAGAAAAGCGAGACGCACCTCTACGAATCATCAGTTGCATGAAAGCACAAAAGTGCTTAAGGAAAGGATGTGTTGCTTTCCTGACGCACGTAGTAGATAAGAAGGCTGAGGAGCCAAAACTCGAAGACATTCCTGTGGTGAAGGAATTCCCTGATGTTTTTCCCAAAGATCTGCCAGGATTACCTCTGCAACGACAAGTCGAATTCTGTATAGACTTGGTTCCAGGAGCCGCTCCTGTAGCCAAGGCACCCTATCGGCTTGCACCATCCGAAATGCAAGAATTATCTACACAACTCCAGGAGTTGTTGGATAAAGGATTCATAAGGCCAAGCTTCTCGCCTTGGGGAGCTCCAGTATTGTTCGTAAAGAAGAAAGATGGAACTCTGCGGATATGTATCGATTACAGAGAACTGAACAAGCTCACAATCAAGAATCGGTACCCACTACCGAGGATTGATGACTTATTTGATTAATTGCAAGGATCAAGCTACTATTCCAAGATCGATCTTCTATCTGGATACCATCAGTTAAGGATACAAGAGAAAAGCGTACCAAAGACTATTCAGAACACGCTATGGGCATTACGAGTTTCTTTTGATGTCGTTCGGACTGACGAACGCGCCAGCGGTATTTGTGGATCTGATGAACTGCGTATGCAAACCATATCTCGATAAATTCGTGATTGTATTTATCGATGTTATCCTGATTTACTCACGAACGAAAGAAGAACACGAGCAACACCTCAGAACCATTTTGGAACTACTAAAGAAAAAGAAACTTTATGAGAAGTTCTCAAAGTGCGAATTCTGGATTCGCGAAGTACAATTTCTTGGTCACGTTGTGAATGAGAATGGCATTCATGTAGACCCATCCAAGATAGAAGCCATAAAGAATTGGGAAGCCCCCAAAACCCCAAACTGAAGTTCGACAATTTTTGGGCTTAGCGGGCTATTACCGACGGTTCATTGAGAATTTCTCCAAAATAGCTCAACCACTGACTTCCCTTACACAGAAAGACAAGAAGTATGACTGGGGTGATAAGCAGGAAGAAGCCTTCTAGCTACTTAAAAATAAGCTATGCGATGCACCGATATTATCCTTACCCGAAGGCACTAAAGACTTCGTGGTATACTGCGACGTTCACGACAAGGTTTGGGTTGCGTGCTTATGCAGCGCCAAAAAGTCATCGCTTACGCTTCAAGACAATTGAAGGTACATGAAAGAAACTATACCACTCACGACTTGGAACTCGGCGCGGTGGTATTCGCCTTGAAGATATGGCGACACTATTTATATGGTACTCGATGTACAATCTTCACAGATCACAAAAGCTTACAACACATATTTGATCAGAAAGAATTAAACATGCGTCAGCGACGATGGGTCGAGCTCCTAAACGATTATGACTGTGAGATTAAGTACCATCCTGGAAAGGCAAACGTTGTAGCGGACGCATTAAGCCGAAAGGAAAGGGTTAAGACCCTAAGGGTTCGGGCATTGAAACTGACTATTCAAACGAACCTCACAACACGCATTCATGACACATAACAAGAAGCTCTTAAGGGAGAAAACCGTAAAGCTGAATACCTCCGGGGTATGTTGAAATATATGGTGCCAAATGAAGAGCGAACCTTATACTTTAATAAGCGTATTTGGGTTTCGCTCTATGGCGGTATTCGAGAAGTCATTCTTGATGAAGCACACAAGTCGAGATACTCGATCCATCCAGGATCGGACAAAATGTATCAAGACTTAAAGGATTATTATTGGTGGCCGAGACTCAAAAGCGATGTTGCTGTCTATGTTGGAAAGTGCCTAACCTTGCCAAGGTTAAGGCTGAATATCCGAAACCGTCCGGCCTACTACAACAACCAGAGATAGCCATGTGGAAGTGGGAGCAAATCTCGATGGACTTCATAACAAAATTACCCAGGACCCCTAGAGGGCACGATATGATATGGGTAATAGTTGATCGATTGACGAAATCTGCACATTTCCTACCGATCTGAGAAAAAGACAGCACTGGAAAGCTTGCTGAGATATACTTAAAGGAAATCGTGGCACGTCATGGAGTACCTATCTCAATCATTTCAGACAGAGATGGACGCTTTGTCTCAAGAATCTGGCAATCCTTTCAGGAAGCCTTTGGATCTCAGCTAGATCTAAGCACGGCCTTCCATCCACAAACAGACGGCCAGAGCGAACGGACTATACAAACGTTAGAAGATATGTGATGTGTGCAAAATGCAACATATAAATTACATCAATTGTGGCATAAAACTAACCCTTTTTTAGTACTACTGTTGGAAAAAGTGTGTTTTTGTCTTCCTTTTGTATTTTCAGGATTAAATGAGCTCAAATTAACAAAAGAAACAAAAAGGCAGCTAAATCTAACATAAATACAAGAAAAGGAATAAACGTGGCACGCCCGACCTCCCCGAAAGCATATTCCCAAGCAAAACAAGTGAGCAGAAGGCTGAACACGCCCCGTGCTCAGTGAGCACGGGGGCGTGCCCAAGTGTCAGCATAAAAGACAAAGTTGTAGAAGCTTTCGTCGCCCACCACGGGGCCGTGCTCTGCGGACACGGGGCTGTGGTCAACTATAAAATTCGCTGAATCTAGGCAAATCTTGATAGTACAGATATGCTTCTGCACACGGGGTCGTGCCCAACGGACACGGGGTCATGGTCAACTAATAAAGACAACAGCAATTAATGAAGAAAGAGAAGGATGTGGACACGGGGCCGTGCCCACTGGACACGGGGCCGTGCCCGAGCTTCTGTTCAGCCTATAAATAGGAGTGCTTGGCTCAAGCTCAAACCATCCCTTGGCACACCACCTCTTTCACACTTCACCCACCACCCACCACCACCATAACACCATCATCCACCACCATCATCCGTTGTCCATCATAGAGTGTGTGAGTCGTCTCGGGATCCAAGATTGATCGTAAGTGTTCTTGACAATCAAGGCCATGTTTGCCTAAGTCTCTTACATCACTTGGTGAAGACAAAGTGTCTAGTGTAATACTTTTTATTTTTAATCTTTTCGCACTTTTTAATTGGTTATGTTTTAATGACTTTAATAACTAGTTTCTTATGTTGAAGGTGATTTTTCCTTATCGTTTGTCCATGGTGTCTTGGCATTATTTTACTGTCTATATAAAATAAAAGATTTTCACCATTCATATATCTCCACGGTCTATATGGAGGTATGTTGGCTACCTGGTCGGGGGTTAAGGGAACAGTTTGGTAAAAGTCTTGCCATTGTTCAATGTATAGATCCTGCAAAGGACCTGGGTCAAATTTAGTAGGACCTCCTTCAATACATAACGGTATTGGATGGCGGGGGTCCAAACTCTTTGATCCCCTCATAAGTTAAACTACTATTAATACTTTAACCCGGCTACTTGGGACTGTATCCCTGCTGACTCAGACTACTTAGCTGAGGGTAACGTCGCCTTCAAAAGAGGGGCCTACCACATTATGCATTAATAACTTAATTAATTATCTTTCAATAATCCGACCCTTTAGGATTGTATCCTTGCTGACTCAAACTACTAGGTTGAGGGTAACGTCACCTCCAAAAGAGGGGCCTACTACAATAACTAAGATAATCTCTTAAATAGTGCAAAAATGCGGAAATAATCAAAGGTTACACTAAACACGAGTCGGAGCCAAGTGATTCATCTTGCCTATCTGTTTTTATTTTTATTTTATTTTTTTTCAGCATTTTAGTTAGTTTTTATTTTCTTAGTTTAAAACATTTTTCTAAACTTTTGATTTGATTAGACGTTGAGGATAAACCGGTACTAAAAGCTCTTGTGTCCTTGGACGACCTCGGTATCTTGCCAACACTATACTACGCTCACGATGGGTGCACTTGCCCATATGTGTGTTTAGTGTTAGTAAATATCGTGTTTTATAAATTTAAAACTTGGCTAAAGAAAGTGTAAAAGGGCTTAAAATATACTTAAACCTACATATACACCTAACGCACATTAAGTTTTTGGCGCCGTTGCCGGGGACATAAGGATTTTAAGAAGGTTAGGAATCAGCGGCCTAATCGTTTTTCTTATTTTTCTATCTTTTTTTAGGATTTTTCTTAGTTTTTCAGCTTCTGCAGAACTCAGCACGGGTCGTGCCCGCTGAACACGCCCCGTGCCCGATCATTGGAACTGGCAATCCTGTTTTAAGTCATACAGTAAGCTGAACACGGGGCCGTGCTCACTCAACACGCCCCGTGCCCAAGATTCAGTTACTGAAAGCAGAACCGTAAGATCCCGACGATTGGTAATTTCTGACACAAACATGAGTGATACTGATACTTTTTACTTTCGGCACTCTTATGGTATGTGGTGTCAATTATGTGGTGGTAACCATAAGGAATTAGAATGTTATTTTCTAAATTATAAGCCCCACTATATAGACCCATCGTTTCCTTGTATCCTTAAGAGGGGCGAAAGTAAAAATAATCCCTATCTCTCCCTCGAATGCTCCCAACCAGATTTTCTAGGAGAAATGCTTCTTGATGAATTATTTCAATTAGAAGATCTAATTCTTAATTGGTTAAAAGAACTTAGGATAGATTTCAATAATTTATCTCAAGATGATAACCAAGAAGAAGTGTTGGAATCGCATTCAAACAACTTCATTGTCCCCGACGATACTTCTAACTCTAGTGAGGACTTGAACGATAGTCGTCCCTGTGCCGATTGTGCCGTGAAGGACTCCCCATCGACTTCGTTCGATGCATACATAGACCTGAGCGATTCGGCATACACTTTCTTTAACGAGATCCCGGGAAAGGGTTGGACTTGTCCACCTACATATAGCATAGGAATCACCCTCACCGACAACCTCTTGCGTTCACGTCTCAATATAGAACAATTAAGGTATCTTAGGCACTTTCGGGTTGTTCCATCCAGTAAGGAACCACCCGATCTGAAAAAGTTCCTTGAAAATAGACAAACCTTCATAAACAGCCTTTCAACACGGGGCCGTGCCCAGGTCAACACGCCCCGTGTCCACCAAAAGATTCCCTTCTGACTTTTGTCAGAATACGGACAAAACGTGTCAGGATCTTGCCTGCACACGGGGCCGTGTCCAGTATGCTGTCGTTTTCTATAAATACAGCCAAGAATCCTGCACATTTGGACCATCCAGGGACAGAGATTTGAAAGGATTTTCTAACTTACCATCCTAGGTATGTTCTAAAAGAAGTTTCTAACAAACATCTTGTCCCTTCCTCTTTTATCCATTACCTTCTTCTTCATCTTTCTTGCAACAACACCTCCATTGAAGCTTGATTTCAAGCTTTATTGTGATGTTTGTTAACTTTTTGTTCAAGGAATCTTGTTAAAAATAAGTTACACAACATTGTTTTAAGTTATTTCTGTTCAAAAACGCTTCATAAGTTGGGAAAATAATTTGAAACTTCAAGATTCCTTGTTCTAAAAAACTGCAGAAAGGTGAACACGGGGCCGTGTTCATTGATCACGGGGCCGTGTCCGTGGAACTGTTTCATTAAAATGAACTATTTTTTGTTTGTTTTTGTAGAATGTCTAGTCAAAACAGTGGAACCTCTTCTGCGCACTCCAGAAACAGTAGAAGGGAGAGGAGGTCATCGATCGAAGCGACTCTCGTACGTTACGTGATGGCATTACATGAAGCTCTTGACGAGATGACTTTGGTAGAGGAGGTCCTGATAGACCGTATAAATTATCTTACGGTGGGGTTGGAAAACAGTTTTCAAGAAATAAACCTCTTGCACCAGAGGTTAAACATTCTTGTGACACCTCCCATGGAACCAATCCTCCCTCAAGAGGATTGGAACCTAGCACTTGGAATCAACAATCATACCGGTTGGGACGACATTCCAGCGGAACCTCCTCTTGAAGATCTACAAGAAGTCCCAGTGGAGGTTGCACCTCCTCAAACCAATGCCAATGAGCCCGCTTTTCTACTCCCTAGGGAGATAGAAGAATGGCTCGCCGACGTGTGAGGAACCCATGCCTGGAGAAAGAAGTTTTTCAAGCCACATTTAACCGAGGGATTTACCTTTTCGGAAATTTTGCTAATAGAATAAGTAGTAGGCTAGAACTTCTTGGTTTAGATTTCTTGTGTTTCTTTGACCTAACTATCTAGTATTTTAATTTTTAGGACTACTATGTAATTCTCTCTATGACTTAATGAATGATGGTTTTAGTTAAACTGGTGTTTGGATGGTGTTGAAACAAATAAAATACACTCAGGATGGCAAAGGATAACAAGGGAAACTTGAACCAGCACCCCATGCAGGAAAACAGGGCCATCCAATGATTTTCTTCATTAACAGTAAGCTCGGCACGGGCCGTGTCCGCCCTACACGGCCCCGTGCTGCACAGTCTGCAGAAATGACCCATTTCAGGTAAACTGGACACGGGCCGTGTTCACCCAAGACGCCCCCGTGTCCAGGCTTTTGTTTCTTTTGTTTAATTTTTGTTACTAGCACTTGAACACGGGGCGGTGCCCGGACAACACGGGGCCGTGTCCAGCGCCCAGTAACACAAATTTTTGCTTGATTCACACATTTTACACATTCAATCAACCAAAAAACTTATTTTTGGGACACATTGAGGACAGTGTGTAATTTAAGTGTGGGGGGATGCTAAACCTTGAATCTTGCAAGTCCTAATAACAAGCCTTACACAAAACTCTATTAGAACCGCTAATCACCCCAAATTTATTCAAAAAAATTTCATTTTTTACTTGTCTAGGTTTAATTTGGGAATTTCAAAATTCTAAAAAGGTTATATTTTTACAAATTTACAACCGATAGCGTCGTGATAAAAAGAGCCAACATAAGAAAATTATGAAAAGGCATGACAAGCTTAGTTAAAATTTAATTGTATATACTTGATCACATAAAACCCATTCCCACAAAAGTGAGTTTTGAGCCTTTATTGAGCATACAAATACATATCTTTAAGTTAAATGCTCATTTTTCGTTTCTTGTGTGAATAGGCGCTTGGTTCTTACAACTCTAGAACTTGCCACGACGATACATTCTCGGTCCTTACCAACTTAAACCCGAGTAAGTGTATGATAGAGGCATTAGGAGTAACCCTTTTTATTTCTACACCATTATTTTCTTTTTTTTTACCACCTACCCAAAATCCCCCTAGTTAACCCCTTTGAGCCTAAACCTTTTCATTTCATAACCCAAACCAAAAACCCTTTCACCCACCAAAACCTTTTTATTTTTAACCCTTTGTTTTAGTAACAAGTTCGGTTTTTCGTATGACTTTCAAAAAAAATGTGTTGATGATGAAGAAAAAGAAATAAACAAGCAAGTTCATCAAAAATAACTTTGTTTGGAATTATGGCTTCATCAAAATAAAAAAAGTTGAAAAATAGAGAGTCTTACGAAAACCGATGCTTTTTACGTTTTTTCGCCCTTTTCTACTAACCACTAACCACTAACCCAACAACCTACCTTTAACCCAAGCCTAACGCTTCACCCAAAAAGTCCTCTTGATATTTACAAAGGTATATAGTTAAAAAGGAGGAGGATTGATTGCTTGGCAAGCCTATGGTAGGAGTAAGTTCCATGCCGCTCTCGAGTGATTCACTAAAATACATCTTTGGCTGAGTGTTGAGTGATCCCCCGTGAGGTACGTGAACTTGTATATAAATAGAATTTTAAAGAGGCATGTTATACCCTAATAAGTAATTTATCTTATGAAAAGTTTTGAATAAATCATGACGAATAGGATTGTAAATAAATAAAAATAAAACTAAATAAAGAATCTTGGAAATCCCGACACTTTATGACAAGCCCAAAAAAACCTTCTTTTCTACCAATTCCATTTGGGAGTGTAAAGCAATATTATAAAGAGTTTTGTTTGAGGACAAGCAAAAATTCAAGTGTGGGGGTATTTGATGTGTGCAAAATGCAACATATAAATTACATCAATTGTGGCATAAACCGAACCCTTTTTTAGTACTAATGTTGGAAAAAGTGTGTTTTTGTCTTCCTTTTGTATTTTCAGGATTAAATGAGCTCAAATTAACAAAAGAAACAAAAAGGCAGCTAAATCTAACATAAATACAAGAAAAGGAATAAACGTGGCATGCCCGACCTCCCCGAAAGCATCTTCCCAAGCAAAACAAGAGAGCAGAAGGCTGAACACGCCCCGTGCTCAGTGAGCACGGGGGCGTGCCCAAGTGTCAGCATAAAAGACAAAGTTGTAGAAGCTTCCATCGCCCACCACGGGGTCGTGCTCAACGGACACGGGGCCATGGTCAACTATAAGATTCGCAGAATCTAGGCAAATCTTGATAGTACATATATGCTTCTGCACACGGGGTCGTGCCCAGCGGACACGGGGTCGTGGTCAACTAATAAAGACAAGAGCAATTAATGAAGAAAGAGAAGGATGTGGACACGGGGCCGTGCCCACTGGACACAGGGTCGTGCCCGAGCTTCTGTTCAGCCTATAAATAGGAGTGCTTGGCTCAAGCTCAAACCATCCCTTGGCACACCACCTCTCTCACACTTCACCTACCACCCACCACCACCATAACACCGACATCCATCACCATCATCCATTGTCCATCATAGAGTGTGTGAGTCGTCTCAGGATCCAAGATTAATCGTAAGAGTTCTTGACAATCAAGGCCATGTTTGCCTAAGTCTCTTACATCACTTTGTGAAGACAAAGTGTCTAGTGTAATACTTTTTATTTTTAATCTTTTCGCACTTTTTAATTGATTATGTATTAATGACTTTAATAACTAGTTTCTTATGTTGAAAGTGATTTTTCCTTATCGTTTGTCCGTGGTGTCTTGGCATTATTTTTACTGTCTGTATAAAATAAAAGATTTGTCCGTGGTATCTCCATGGTCTATATGGAGGTATGTTGGCTACCTGGTCGGGGGTTAAGGGAACGGTTTGGTAAAAGTCTTGCCATTGTTCAGTGTATAGATCCTGCAAAGGACCTGGGTCAAATTTAGTTGGACCTCCTTCAATACTTAACGGTATTGGATGGCGGGGGTCCAAACTCTTTGATCCCCTCATAAGTTAAACTACTATTAATACTTTAACTCAGACTACTTAGCCGAGGGTAACGTCGCCTTCAAAAGAGGGGCCTACCACATTATGCATTAATAACTTAATTAATTATCTTTCAATAATCCGATGCTTTAGGATTGTATCCTTGCTGACTCAAACTACTGGGTTGAGGGTAACGTCACCTCCAAAAGAGGGGCCTACTACAATAACTAAGATAATCTCTTAAATAGTGCAAAAGTGCGGAAATAATCAAAGGTTACACTAAACACGAGTCGGTGCCAAGTGATTCATCTTGCCTATCTGTTTTTATTTTTATTTTATTTTTTTCAGCATTTTAGTTAGTTTTTATTTTCTTAGTTTAAAACATTTTTCTGAACTTTTGATTTGATTAGACGTTGAGGATAAACCGGTACTAAAAGCTCTTGTGTCCGTGGACGACCTCGGTATCTTGCCAACACTATAGTACGCTCACGATGGGTGCACTTGCCCATATGTGTGTTTAGTGTTAGTAAATATCGTGTTTTATAAATTTAAAACTTGGCTAAAGAAAGTGTAAAAGGGCTTAAAATATACTTAAACCTACATATACACCTAACGCACATCAATATGCTTTGCGCATGTGTGATAGACTTAGGCGGTAGCTGGGATACTCACCTACCTTAGTTGAGTTCTCCTACAATAACAGTTATCATACAAGTATAAAAGCTGCACCGTTCGAAACTCTGTATGGCCGCAAGTGTTGATCGCTGTTATGTTGGGCAGACGCAGGAGACAAACGTATGGTTGGTCCTGAACTTGTACAAGAGACAACCGACAAGATCATACAGATCCGAGAGCGCATTAAGGCGGCTCGAGATCGAAAAAAGAGCTACGCTGATCGAAGACGTAAACCATTAGAATTCGAGGTAGGAGACAAAGTTTTGTTGAAGGTCTCACCTTGGAAGGGCGTAGTAAGATTTGGAAAACGTGGGAAGCTGAATCCCCGATACATCGGACCATTCAAGATCTTAGAAAGAGTTGGTACCGTGGCATACAAGGTGGAATTACCGTAAGAACTTAATGGTGTACACGATACGTTCCATGTATCCAACCTCAAGAAGAGTCCAACACAAGAAAACGTAATCATCCCTGCGGATGAAGTGCATATTGATGACGCCCTCCGATTTACAGAACAACCTGTTGAGGTTACAGACTGGAAAGTCAACAGGACCAGGAGGAGCACTGTCAAACTTGTCAAAGTACGTTGGAACTCTAAGCACGGACCCGAGTAAACGTGGGAACGTGAAGACCAGTTCAAAGAAAAGTACACCCACCTGTACAAGAAGACTCCTACGAGAGTTAGTTCAGCCTGAATTTCGAGACGAAATTCTTTTAACGGGGGGAGACTGTGACAACTGGCACCCAACCGGTAATTTCCGTACACTATAATTATTATTTAATGACTGCAATTATGTGCTTAAATGTCAACATTTTCTGATTTCAAACTATACAAGTGAATTCATGCACGTTTTATACTACAAGAATTACTTTATGCATTAATGAACAGCGTTGCGTCAGAAATACTAGTAAACTCACCGGTAAGACACATTGTGTCAACAAATCTGCAGAAAGCCATCAGACAAAAGAATAAGGGCCTAGGTGTAGGTCCAACGACAAGAATACATTAAAACTCAAGAGTACATACAAGGGTTAACATATAAACTTTCCGGAAGCCAAAATACGCACTAAAAAGCACCCGAAATACACTTTAAAAGCTGAATTTTATATAATTCAGCAAAATTCATCAATATAACAAGATATTACCATGTAAAAAGATCAAAAATTGGTCCAGAATACTTCCCTAAGTGTCGGGAATTGAAAGTGTCACAAAAGAATACTTAAAAGACACTAAACGTTGCAATTTAGTACTTTAACGGAACAATATCTAACCGAACAACCGGACATTACCCGGAACATCAAACTATTATTAGAAGCATTGTTTTAAAGTTTCTGAGCTAGTTATGGTCCCCGAACACCATAACACCCCTTATAACATAATAACACACTAAATCCCTAAACTTTATATTTGGAACTTAACTTATTAATGTAATTAGAGATTGGAAGTTTCATTTTACCCCCCCCCCCCTTAAGAGTGGCCGGTCATGGGGACCCCACTTGTGATCTCTACAAGATTACATAATCTTCCTAAATCCTCTAAGATCCTCCATAAATCTTGTGTAAGATTTGGTTAGTACTTCATGAGACATTAAACCTAATGGGTAATAACATAACATGGAATTATAAGAGCACATGGTATCATCATCATGTTCTCCACACTTCAACCCTCACTCTCTCCCTCTTACCTCGCGGCTCACCCACCTTCACCATACATCCACCATTTTCGATCATCATTCAAGCATTCCAAGGTTATCTTGAGGTGTAAGAAGGTCACTAACGAACCTCGGTGCTCACGGAACTTCAAGGACCTTCTTCGTTTGCTTTTATCCAACCATTTTATCATCTTCAAGTTCTAGTCTTCTTCCTAGCTTGAAGCTAGTGGTAAGGCTCTCTTGATCTTGTTTACTTCATATTTTGAGTTTTTAAAAGATATAACAAGTTGATTATCACAAGAACACTAAAGAACATACACATGAATCTTGAAACATAACACTAACATATGATGAAAAATGGATAGAATGATGTTGTTGGATGTATAGATGATGTTTGCTTGAAGATTACTAGAAATATTGATGCTGATCATTAAATGGAACTTGCTAGATTATGATTAAAAACATGATTTAGCAAGATAAGGGATGATTATGTAACAACATGAAATAATCATCGCCCTGATTAAACATGAACTTGAAAGTAAAATGATTTTTTCTTGAAAAGTAATAAACCAAGTGAACTAGTAATCTTGTAAATCCAAGACTTGTGAATGATTTTTCTAAAGGAACCAAGTTTAAAAAGATGATTCTTGAAGGATTATGGTTTTTATTAAACCTACACTATTTTTAGTGGAAAGACAAGTAAATAAACACTAGAGAAACAAGAAGATGTTATGGATAAACATTTTTGTAAATTATGTTTACAAGTTGTAAACACCAAATCTTTTCAAGAATGAGATTCACAAACAAATAACCATGTTTTTAAGGGTAACTAAACCCACTAAGTAACATGGTAAGTTACTAAAAGTTTTTACAAAAACTTCAAGTTCATGATGTAGTATGATTTACATGATCTAGACTTATGATAAGACTTGATTGTGTTGTTGATGTTGTTGATGATTTAAAAGAAAATAAACACATGTTTTGAAAACATGGGAAACCTCCATTTTTAGGGGAAACTATGTCAAAATTTTTATAAATTTTGACACTTAGAAAAATATAAGTTTTTGAGAAACCTATTCCCTAAAAATGTACCTAAAAATATTTACCAAGGTTTCCCCAATTTTTGTGTTAAGAAATGATGATTTCTTCAAGATTAAAATTGATATTAAGTATGTATATTTTTGAGAAAAATATATATATTTATTGATCACCAAATTTTGTGCTAAGTGTATGTAGTATGTATTATATGTGATAGTGTATTAGGACTTGAAAATGCACTAAATACTTCTAAGGAGTGAAGATACAAAAATACACATACAACATACTTAGACAAATACAAGAGAATATATTTATGAAAATATATTACTCGATAGAATAAATAACTTGGACAAGTTATGAATATGAAATGAAGTATTGGACAAAATACATAATTCGGGTGAAAAATACAAGATACTTATATTTATTGTTGAGAAAATAATATAAGTAAGACACGTAGTTAAAAATATAAATTATTTTTAACACAAGAACACATATACAAAAGATAGTGACTTGTACTTGTGTGATACAAGTCTAGTGACTAACGCTAATAAAACACGTTTAGGTCACGACGCTAGATAAGCAAATCCGGTGAAGTTTACAACGCAGGAACGCAAAGTTGTGAGTTCATGTTCCCCCTTTTCTTTTAACTGTTTTCTGTTTTATAACTTCGGGGGTGAAATACATGTTACAAATGTTACAATGTTTACAAATGGTATGATGGATACAAAAACAAGAAGCACTCTTGGTGATAACTAGTACCAAGTATGATGCATTTTCAGGAATGATACGAGAAATTGTGTCACGAATAGGGTACCATAAGCACCATTAATCGTGTACATACTAAGACCGCAGAACAAAAGGTTAGATCTAATGGGTTTTCAGGCAGCCACACTCTTGGTGAAAACTAGTACCGAGTAGTGCTTTTGTGTCTCCGTCGTGAATCGACAAATAGAAAGATGCCTATGGTTTGGTTGCTTCCTATGTCGTGTCACATGTTAATGGCCTTGCAACCCATTAACAACAAGATACATACAAGAATACTTGATTTACACGAGAATACTTGATTTATACGAAAATACTTGATTTATACGAGAATACTTGATTTATACGAGAATACTTGATTTATACAAGAATACTTGATTTATACGAGAATACTTGATTTATACGAGAATACTTAATTTATACGAGAATACTTGATTTATACAAGAATACTTGATTTATACAAGAATACTTGATTTATACGGAATACTTGATTTATACAAGAATACTTGATTTATACAAGATACATACCATGTTTAATACAAGAACTGCATTAATTCACACCAACATTATGTTGACGTTTTTCCAAAACTCACATGTATTTCAGGTAACTAAAAGTGTATGTGCGCGTGGTCTTACTCATGCTCTTGGATGTCGTTTATGTTTATCGTTGAATAAAGTTGTAAACCTTCAGACAATATGTTGTCTCGTGATGTAAACACTTAACTATGTTTTCCAATATGTAATGATAATGATGTTTGAAGTTATTTTTACGAGCATGTAGTATGTTTACCTTTCGTATGCAATGAGAACCTTTCATGATCACACCTCGTGCTTCCGCCTAAGAAAGGGGTGTGACAGATGAGCCGAGGATATCCAGGACACGGTTATATTAACCCCCAAAGGCTTTGTATCAAACAAAACAGATTAAAACGGGTTATGCAATTTATTAATCACAATTCGATTAAATGATTTCATACCCGACCAAGCGGTATTATTATAATACCGTATCCCAAGCCCGTATGAGGGAAAATAAGTTAAAAGTATTTATCTTAGCTAAAATGTAATTTTTATTCTCAGCCGTATTTCAAATCAGCAAGTACAAGTTGCTTTTACTGGGCTCCTAATCTGGAACGAAGGTTTTAATAACCTATTAGATTACTAACGGGTCTCATTTAACTTTTAACTTAGACCGGTTAGTTTTAATGAAAGGTTTACGGTTCAAAACGCAAGATTAAGCGAAGACCGGATTAGAATGTGATTTAGACCCAACAAGTTTGAAGACTTGTATAAAGTGGGTAAACTAAACACATTCTGGATTTTGAAGTAAAAAATGATAAGGTTTAACCCGTTTCGGTTAATTTATTCAAACTAGTTACATAAACCGTACCGAACGCGTATATGCATAATGGGTAACCAAATAAGTCATGTACAAGTTCCACAAGTTAATATGCTTTAATTATGTTATGATATCAGTAGGATATCTTCCATTATGCCAAAAACGAATTTAAAACTAATTTAAGCCCCGTAAGGGTATTTTGGTCATTTTAAAGTTTATAAAAGAGGCTTAAACATAACTGAGGTTCTGGTCCAAAACCTTTTGTGAAAATATTTATTTTATGTGGTTATATCAGAAAGATATCATACATATGTGTGTTTAATCGTTTATGGCCAAACTATGCACCGTAGGGGTATTTTGGTCATTTCACACATGCTTTCAAGGTAAAATTTGGAAATCTGAGTTCAAGACTTATACTTATTGTTAAAGTATAAAAATTTATTTTTAAAATCAGTAGGTAAAAAGTCTTTGGTGCTAAATATGGTTTTAAACCATACTATGCGCCTATTTTGCATAAAAGTCGGTATTTGACGATATTCGGGTTGTTTAAGGAAATATGAGATTTTGATCATTTTCAAGTGTTTAAAATATCTTATTTAACATATGACATCATTAGGAAAAGGTTTGGTATTCAAATCATATGTTAAACTCATTTTATTAACAAAAAAGGCTTTATCGTCAATTACCGAATTTATGCTAGAACTCTATGTTATGGTCAGTATACAATTTGACAAAAATTTTCAAAAATCCAAAATATTATATTATAACAGTGGGTTGAAATTTTGGTGCCAAAAATTGGGTTTAAATATGATTTATGCTAAAAGTGCTATTTAATTAATAAAAAGTCTTTGTTTTACGATATATTGCATAACTTCTAATTTAGATGATAAACTGATGTTAAATTTTTAGGACATACTTATATATCAGTAATGAAACTTTTTGTCCTCTCATATTTTCAAAAATTTCGTTTTAATTACAAAAGGGCATAACGGTCCATTTTTAAGCATTTAACAGAAACATGCAAATGATTCAGATTTCTAAGGAACCATGTAGCATAACCTCAGAGGGTTATACTAACATATAATGTGGTCCCAAAGGAACCCTAAGGCATAACTAAACTAAGCTAAATCGGGTCAGACCTGAAGGTCAAAGCAAAAGTCTACTTTTTGCGACTTTCGGTTACGAACCGAACCTAATACTTAGAATTGTCAGGTTGAACATGCCTAAACATGTTCTTATATTATTTACCAAGTTGTTTAAGTGATAAAATATAATTTATAGCTCCTACATTATCAGTTATGATTTATTTTACAAAAACTGACTCGTTTGACTTTTATGTTAAGTTGTTTGACCCGACAATTGACTGAGATAACATGATAATTAGAAGGTGCCCCTTTAAGGGTTTAACACCTACTTAGTTACCAACACATAGCCACTTTCAATTCGAATAATGGCTAGACCGTTAGTGATTAATCACAAAGTCAAAGCGTAATTGTGATATCTTTGACTTTCGGTCATTAAGCTAATAAAATCTTAAATATAGAAGCTAAGAACGCTTACAATGGTCCTTAGCACGAATATTGAACTTGAGAAAGCTTCCTTGAACACCAGGATGCTTCAGAGAGTGAGTGAGAATGAAATTTGAAAGTATGCAAGTTCAAGAATAAAAACAAGCTCCTAATATAGACGATTGAGGACTATAAGATCAATCCAGCTGCTATCTAGAGTAACCAGATGATCCCAAGTGTCCCTAGGGCAGTAAAAACCAGTTGGTCAGACCCTGGTATCAAAAACAAGCATGCAATGGCGGTGGACAGGCTGCAACATGCAGCTGTGCAGTTTTTCTGTCACTGGCACTTTTACGCGGCCCGCGTAGACCTCAGTGGTGGCCTACGCGCCCCGCGAGAACCCCTCAATCCGGTAAAAAGTTTGGTACTTTTGAATTTTCAGTCCCTGGTCCATATTTAATTTAAATAACTTTCTTTTATTACACTATTAACCCCCATAGTTAACTATCAAGTGCCTTGGGTCACAAATTAACTCCGTTAAGCTCCCAGTTAGTTGTGAGATCACCCGAAAAGTCTTGTTTTCATCGAAACTCCATGAGATTACTATCCGATATTTGTGAGAGAAAAAAATACAAGTATTACAATGCTTTTGGGATCGGTAAAAGGTCACTCAGAGGTAACATTTAACATGTTAACACATTTAACCCATATGCTTTGTTAAATTTTCAATTTAAGCACAAACGGCTTTCTATGTCCCACAATTTATTCATTAAAGAATATGAACGTCGTGTGAGGTTAATCGGAGGCACAAGATTTGTATGTTGACACTTTGGATCCTTTTACATACATATTTACATTGTTTGACAATTTTAGCCCATCGAAATCAATTCATCACACGTTTAAAGTTTGTGACACGTGTCTTTATCACATTGGACATGATTTTGCAAGGTGTTACACTCAGATGGGTTTTCCTAATAGGTGGTGTTTATGGATTAAGGGAGTTTTGTTGTCGGCTAGGGCGTCATTTTTTGTCAATGGAGCTCTTACCTTCGAATTTAAGTGTCACAAAGGAATGCGTCAAGGGGACCATATTTCTCCATTTCTTTTTGTCATTGTTATGGAAGCTCTATCGTGTATGATTAGAAAGGCTTGTGGGTTCGGCATTTTGAAAGGTGTCGCTCTTCCTAACGATGGTCCGAGTGTTTCACACCTTTTTATGCTGACGACACCATCATTATCGGGGAATGGAGTAAGGATAATATTCTTAACGTGGTGAGAATTCTTAAGTGCTTTTACGCATGTTCTGGGCTTAACATAAATTTGGTCAAGTCTAATCTCTTCGGCCTCGGGTTGAATTCAGAGAAGGTTAATGATATGGCGGAGATGGTAGGTTGTAAAGCCGGGATCCTCCCTTTTAAATATATGGGCCTAACCATTGGGGCTAATATGAATCGTATTTCTGATTGGAGACCGGTTTTCGATATTTTTGAGAAACGCCTTACCCTTTGGAAAGCTTCTTTTCTGTCCATAGGTGGTAGAGTTACTCTTATTCGGTTTGTTTTGGAGAGCCTTCCCACTTATTTTTTTTTCACTTTATCGGGCACCGATTAAGGTGTTGGTGGACTTGGAAATTATGATTAAGAGATTCCTTTGGAGAGGTTCTTCGGAGGAAAAGAAATTACATTGGATTGCTTGGGACAAAGTCACTTCGCCTAGACGAATGGGAGGTTTGGGGCTTCATAAAATTAAGGATATTAACACTGCTTTGTTAGCTAAATGGGGTTGGAGATATAAAAATGAGAAGGAAAACTTGTGGGTGAAGGTTATCAATGCGCTTTGGTGGTTCTGAGTGGGATTTTTTTTCGGCTAAAAAAGCGTATGGTGGTGTTTGGTGTAACATCGTTTCGGTGCTGAAGAGGCCGATTGTGGAAAATGTGGCGATCCGAAGCTTGTTCAAAGGAGTGGTAGGTAGGGATGATAGCATTATGTTTTGGCTGGACCCGTGGCTAATAGATGTTCCCTTAAAAGATAGGTCCCCTCATCTCTTCCACTTGGAGGTTGTGAAATCTTATATTGTGCGTGATCGGTTACTCGGAGAGGGGCTTTGGTTGTGGAGACATGATCCTGATTCTAATGACGAAGTGGATGAATGGCGTGATTTGGTCTCGGCTTTCGGCCTGTCTATCTAATTCTCTTGATCAATGGAGGTGGCTTGGTTCTGGCTCGGAGGGCTTCTCGGTTGCGGCTGTTAAGAAGTTCATCGATTCTAAGAGGGATTACAGTAACAGTTTTGTCATGGATTGGTGCAAGTGGGTTCCGCTAAAATGCAATATTTTGACTTGGCGGGCGAAGATGGACAGGATTCCGACAGTTGAGGCTTTAGCTGCGAGGGGTATAGTGGTTGCCGGCGATGATTGCAGTTTTTGTGGTGCCGGTCCTGATTCGATGTTGCATCTCTTTACTGCTTGTCCTTTAGCCTTGGGTTTATGGGAAAGAATTACTCAAGATCCATGCGTTGGGAGATAGGGGGTTGTCGGAAAGAAAGGCTCTGCAAGGTATTTTGATTACGGCGTGTTGGAGTTTGTGGAAGGCTAGAAACAATCTTAGATTCAATGGTAAGATGTGTAGTATAGATGACATCTTTAGCGAGGTTAGGACGGTTAGTTTTCTTTGGTTTAAGCATAAGGCCAAGAAGGGCGTGTTAGACTGGGGGAATTGGTGTAAATTTGTAATCTTGTTTGTTTTGTCCGTCCCGATTTGCGGGTTCGGTTTGTTTTAATGAAGTTCACGTTTCAAAAAAAAGAAACTGGAAAAATGATCTTGCTAATATGTGAAAATCTAGCCACAAGAAAAGACCAATAAAACCCATTTCAAAAGAAGATATATGATATAAAGAAAACAAAAGGAGCTTAAAGTGTATCATCGTGCCTCTCCATGGTTTCTTCAACTTAATGTGGATGTCAATGTAAATCTCTAAGAGTTGAAAGCAAGCATTTCACAAGATGTTTCGCTGTTATGGCCATCTCATCACTCATCTGCACATAAACAAAGAAATTATTGTTGAACGTCTTTTTATTAATATAAAATTTTTTTTTTCCCAAAGAAAAAGTGTGTCTTTATAGAAATAATAAATCTGGTTTGATCCATCTTAACATTGTCATTGGCCTACTAATGTTATTGAAAGTCTAGTTCTAGCTTTGTAATTAATTACTTGGTTTTTGGGACCGTTTAAACTTTCTAATTAATGTTTACTCTTTATAGAACTCTCTTAGGGGAGTGGGGTGGTTATCACTCATCACTCACCACATCCAATCAAGTTCCGTCATGTCATCAACTATTATTCCATCAATCACATCCTTATTTTAGTGGTGGTGGTCATCACTAGTGATGGAATTCCATCACTCACAATGTTTTTTAATTTTTTTCATGGTGCTTGCCAAATATTTGAATTGACTTTTCTGGAGGGTGTTTTTGGGATAAAAGTATAAGTGTAGGGGTGACAAGTGTAATACAAAGATGTTGTTACGTGGATTATATAGATGTTGCATGTCCAAATTCGATGAAGTTCAACGCGTTGTTAATTCCACGCGTTAATTTTGAAGGTGGCGGCGGTGTGCTTTTGGCCATCACTCATGATGGTTGTCCATCACGGAACCACCCCCACTGCCCTTATGAGTTTACATATTAGTGAGTTCTTAACATTTTGTTCAAGCAACAAGACCATTTCTCTTTATAAAAACCCTATTTCAAAATTCTTCAACCTTGTACCTGAGTTTAGCCTTTTAGCTGAACAATATATAGCCCAAACTTCTGTGTTTAAACTATGTAAACTAACAAAACTACCTTAACAATGTGCGTCTCAAACTATCATTTCTACTACATAGGTTTTCTAATAATGAGCTATATACTCACATACCTAAGCAATGATGGTAACTAGATGAGAATTGCCGAAAGGAAGAGCGCTACAACAATCGACCGTAATATGAAGTCTCTCCATCTTAGTTAAAGTTTTCAGTACCATGGAGGAGCTTTCCATGCAGTAGATTCTCACTAGCATTTTGCTTCCGAAAATGCTTGCTTTGATCTCAGGATTGGTAGTGCTACCACTAGGTAAATAATTTGTGTCATCTGAAGAAGATGCAACATCTTCATGACCACCATAAAACTTGGATATCCCTATGGAAACACCTGATTCTAGATCCTTTACCCGGGTTTGAAGTTGTATTATGTGCTTCCTGGCACCTTCTAACACAGCAGCCTTATCTGTCTACAAGGATAGATAATTAGAAAATTGTAACCACCAGGATGGACATCTAAAACATGATTTTTAGCTTGACTTAATGGGATTGAAGTATGATACATGAGCTAGAGTAGATACATGATAGGGGAGTTGTGTATCTTGTGACTATAGGCGTAATTATCTTCTGAAATGCTATAGAGATATAACCCACGAGTAAGTGACTGATTTTCTATAAAAAAATATACATATTGACGTAGAATATAACAGCCTTTCTTACAAAAAATACATAAAAAAAATATGCATTTGCCTTTCACGGATGTGTTAACTGTGGTTTGAGCTTAGGTTTTTCACTAATCTTAACATCTCTATACTCAAAATCTATAAACAGATAATCTATACGTTAGTACCCTTTTTAAGCCCTGGTCGGAGAGCAGACAAAGAAATGAAGCGTTCAGCCAACTTTTCTCTTCTCTTCCTCTCTGCTAAGACATGCTCTTGTACTTGCCTCTCGTTTCTTCTTGTTCTCCTAAACCTTGTGGTATCATCAATCGATCGAAGAAACTCATTTAGCCTCGTCTCCTCTTCAGGTATCGCTTCATCCAGGTAATTTAGTTTTGAGCTTCTATAGATCTGCTTAGTCTCTTGTGGCAGTGCAGAGTTTCCGAAAGATATAGTGAAAATATCTGGCGATGAATGGCTCGGAGCAAAAGGGCTAATATTAGATGCTTTACGTCTAGTTGTTTGTCTACATCACTATTAATTGTTGCTACATGAATAGGCTGGTTTGTGGTGATCACATTTGGACAACCTTTGAAGCTTTGGCAAGAAAATGAATCCACCAAGTCACTATAATAAGGACGTGTTTGTTGATGTTGCATGCCATTACCAGGCACTTCCATTTCCTATATGTCATGATTATGTTGAAAAGTTAGATCATATTAATACAAAGTTAAAAGATATAAATAGCTCATGATGTTATATAACATATTCAAAGGGATAAATTGTTGGAATTTAATTGGATTAAGGAGCTCTTAAACACAATGAACGACACTATATTTTGTGGGAAACTACGCATGACTCCTTTTATTTTATTAAGAATGGAAACCACACAGTAAACCAAATAAATAGCACCTTATTTGTACTAAACATTACTTGCAATTCAAGACACTAACTAGACTTTGAAATTTTAGGATGGAACTATTGGCACACTGGTGCTACCTATTTACACATTTAGGGTTATATATATTACGTATAGAGCTATATGCATCGTATAGAATGCATGGATTTTAGTGCCTGGCCAGCAGTCATCAACATAGGATACCAGGGTTTATATACACTGCGTATAGAACTATACGCAGCGTATGTAACCTATTAGAATTATGTTTTGTGAATTTGGTGTTATAAATTCTCACCCGGTTCCAACATTAAATCGTTTAAAATATTATACCGTTAATTTTTTTGAAAAACTCCGGTACTGCTCGAATATATTATATTGTTATCGTTTTAATTAAAATATTATACCAAGTCTGGGTGCGGTTTGAATACTATAAACGTTTAAAATGTTATACACTTAATTATTTTGAAATACTCGTGTACGGTTCAGATATATTATACGGTTTGAATATTGTATACCCTTTAAATTAAAATACTATACCAAGTTTGGGTGAGATTCGAATACTATTGGGTTTGGTGTGCAAATAGGCAGCTTGGTGTGCCAATATGTACAATTAATAAGCAACCATAAACAAAGTTAATAAAAACAAACTAAAAAACTTTGTATTAAACTAAACTTAGCTCTAATTATCTTATTTTTTCTTTCTTTATAAATTGGGGGACCAAAACAACAATTCCATCTTTATAAAAACCTTCAACCATATCAGTATTAACACTTTCATAAATGCATGATATGTTAAGCGAATATGAAAGTTAGTTTACGAATATGAAAGTTAGTTTACGATTCCACAAATCGTGTAGTAGTTATCATCAAACAATCATATCTGCTTTATGTTCATCGACCAATTAAACATGAGTCTGAACCTATTAAATTGTAAATAAACACCCGAATTGAAGCACCGTTTTCGTGGTTTGTGGCAGTATTTCAAGGTAAGTTTTACATCAATCCACTCGTATTCTCGCTCTGATCAAAAGCCCTAAAATATCGGTTTGTAATTCGGAAAAAAATTTAACCCTGTTAAACTATTTTAACAGTGGACTATTTTACAAAAAAAAAAGTTTGACTAGTTCGGATTATTATCGGCCAATAACTTACTTTGAATTATTATCGGTTAAATTAAGTTATCTGGGATTATTTATTTCCAATTTGCCTAAAAATTTGAGATTCTGTCTTCTGTTGAGCTTTTCTAATCTCCAGAAAAATGAGATTTAAAGGAAGTTTAATCAATTACTGAAATAGAAATAAAAATATCCACCAGCAAAAATCATAGGTTTAATGCAAACGCTTCTACCATTTGCTAAAAAAGAAAAAAAAAAAAAAAAAACTAATAAAAAGTGTTCTAATTTCTTCGGATAGATTACAGTCAGTTCTTGTAGATAAAACTTTTCCTCTTGAAACGGTACGTAAAGCTTTGCTTTCTACTGTGGCTAATTATTTATTTCCTTCTTTTTAGTTATTCAACATAATCTTTGTTTTTGTTTTGATCATTTGTTGTTTAGCAACCTGATAGTCTACTTTAATTTTTTTTTTTTGGTTTAAAGAATCTTTTGTGTATTTCAAGAACACATGAAATTGATGTTATTATTCTATATCGTTAATCCAAAAAAATTTGGTGATCAACCTTTTCAACTAACTCTTTTTAAATTCATAAATACGCTAACTCTAAGATGACTTTTCTTCTAAAGTTGTTGACCGAAGTTCTGAAAATTTAAGGTAAATGTGAGTTGTAATTAAAGTCTTTGCTTTAATGACTGGCTAGCGGTAAGACCCGTGTGCAAACACGGATCGTTTCTTAGAAAACCATTCATCTCATATATTGGGGGAAGGATCCACTAAAAAGTGAATTTTGCCTAAGTAGCCTAAGAAGGATTGTGATAATGACATGTGTCACTCCTAATAAGTAGGAATGAAGGGCATTCTGGTCCTTATAAATAGGAGTGAAAATGACATGTGGCACCTCTTTTTTTTTTTTTTTTAAATACAACAAAAAAATCTAGTACAAAAAAACCTAGCACAAAAAATCTAGTACAAAAAATATAGCACAAAAAATGTTGTACAAAAAAATATAGCACAAAAACATCTAATACAAAAAAATATAGCATGAAAAAATTTAGCAAAAAAATGTAGTACAAAAAAATCTAGCACAAAAAATTGAGAAAAAAAAAATTAAGACAAAAAAATCTAACACAAAAAATTTAGCACAAAAATATAGAACAAAAATCCAGCACAAAAAGATGTTATAAAACATAGAAATACAACACGTTTTAGTGAGTTTTTTTAGTCTTCATATTTTATATAGCAATATGGTACTCTAATTAAAGATTAAAAAACGTTCGATTTTACAGTGAAATTTTTATGAAAAAATAATGTCGTATGAAAAAGTTATGAACGTTTAAAAAATGAGTGTGGAATATGCATGTGCATTGCATGTGGAGAGAGAAAATCCATAAATTGTATTTTTTTTCCCAAGATACCCTTACACTCATCCATTCTCCTACACTTTCATCTTAACCATTGATTTGAAAAATAAATTGTTAAGATTCCTTCTCATCCTACTTAGGCAAAATTAATTTTTTATTTGATCTTACCCCTCATATATTGACAGAACATATAGATATGCGTATAGATATTGTACCAAAACGTGTTATCTATTATAGCTTAAAGACAACTATAAGTAAATATAAAAGATATTTAACAAAGTTAATAAAAGATGTCTAAAAGATCTCTAACAAACTTAATAAGATTCATGAGTTACATATGCTTATTTCCATTCTTTTATTCATAAAAGAGAGTATCCACCCATTGACAATATAAATTGTTATAAACATAAGTACATATGAAAGATGTCTAACAAACTTAATAAAATTCGAATACAACTTAACTTT
>JARYGA010028715.1:0-42827 GCA_030545235.1 Helianthus tuberosus
GATTATTTTAAAATAACGCCGGAGATGAAAGCGCCTGCAGTTGTTGCTGCTGAAGCTGCTGGAAATTATGCTTTCCAGGTCCCTGTGCAGGTGGAAAGCACAGATGCTCCACATGAACAAATGGTAAAATCTTTGGTTTTTTCTTGTTAGTTTGATTGATATATAGAATTGTGGTTGATTTTTGTGTATTTTGTTTATGTAAGGTTTACTTAGACTTATTTGGTGACACTACACGGTCAACGTCACTATGATATAACCTCAATAGCACAAGTACCATGTAGTTAGGTGTAGTTCATAGTTGTTAATAGCGAATAACGACAAATAGTGACCACTATTTTATAAATAGCGATACACTAGAAAAAGATATTTAAAACTTCAATATGTATATTATATCAAAATACCCTGGTACATATGATATTTTACATGTCTATTTAACAAAAACCTAAAATGTAGCTATTTTATAGCTATATTTAATTGCTATCTATATAAAAAATGTTAAGGTGTCGCTATGACCGCTATCATCGCTATTGACAACTATGGTGTAGTTGCATTGTTGTCATGTGGGTTAACTGTGTTTTGCTTTTTGTTAATGTCGCGAATGTGCTTGAGTTTCTTGTAGTTGGTGTTTGGGGTTGCTATGTTTTCTACCCTTTGGATTTTTGAGTTTTTTAAAAGCCACTATTTTAGTACCTGAACTAAGAAAAAAACTTATGTATTTTTGTAAGCATCGTTGAAGGTGCTTATTTCAAATCTATTAAACGTAAGTATAGGCTGAAAATAAGCAATCTCAAACACCCATTTGGTTGTCGTGTGCAATGTTGTTTATCCAAAATTATATGGTGTCATTGATGACTTTTTATTTACTTTTCTCAGATATTAATGACCTTTTATGCTTCTGAAAATTTTTGCTAGTTTTTAAATTTCCATATGATTTTTTTTATTTTATTTGTCAAGCTGTTCATCTTCTTCTGTGCACTAAGGTTGTAAGTCATTGCTAGAAATTTCATGGGCTTTAATGGCTTCTAAGAATTCAAGCTATTGACACGCACTATGTTTTAGTCGGTGTCTTACTAATTCTAGATAAATTTAGTCTACATTCCTTTAGTGGCTATGTTTTCGTCTAATGCTACATTTTTAGAATTTTTTTTCAAGATGATACAACATAAAGAGATTGACTTCTGATTTACATTTTTGTTTATGACACACATATACTTTCACCTATGTATATGTATATGTATGTATTGATCTGGGTTTGCGTGATATATAGTTTTGTGGAAAATAAATAAATCTAGTAATGTTATTTGTAAGTTGACGTTTCGGTTCTGGTTACACGAAAGAAGTTTAAAGTTATGGTCTTGTGTAGAAAGTATGAGATAAAAAGCTCTTTGTAATTTTTTTGTAACAAGAGAGCATGCTTGATATTAGACAACATGTTTATAACATTGAAGTTGCAAATTAAATATAGATAACTCCAGATAGTTAGGACTTAAAGTTTATGCTGGTTTTGCTTTTATTAATTTAATTTTCATCCATTAATTATTTAAGTAAATATTTGTTACATTCTAATCCCTGATTGATTGTTCTACAGGAAGATAATTCCACTGATTTTCAAAGAAACGAGACTCAAGAAAACCAGTCTATTCCAGTTGAAGTTTCTCCTGAGGTGTCTCTCTCCCCATTTATGTTCTTTAGTTATGAGTAGACATCATAACAATGTGTGTTCACTGCTTTTACCCTATGTAGGTAATATCACGATATATCACCGATAAATCAGTGATATATCGGTTATCGGGCCCTTGGTGAGATACCGGTGCAAAATATCGGTCAGAATATCGGTACCAATATTATTGGCGATATTGACTGATATTTGATCGATATCACCAATTTTCTCGATATCAGTACCTTTCTTCTTAGTTCTACCTTTCGTCTTTCTTTTTATTGCTGCTATCAGTGTTTTAAGTCTTAATTGTTAGTGTTTTAAGTCTCGGTTTCTACTTGCTGTAATTGTAATGTTTTGTAAGTTGCAAAAAGGTTAATTTGGTAATGTTAGGAAAGTATACTGAATTGTCAGTGTTAAATTATTATTATATATAAATTCAGCAAGATATTAAAGTTACCGATATCCACCACGATAACCAATATCTCAAATATCAATCTTTGACTGATATCCGATTTTTTACCGCATTAACTACTTGGTTTTACCAATACTACTATTTTTGGTGTTGCTTTTTTTTGTTTAGCTATATTTATGTTGATGTTAGTATAATGTATTTTGCAGCATGAACCAGAAGCCGAAAACTCCATAGAAACTCAAGTTCACGTGGAACAAGGCGAAGAAAATGCAGCTGGTACAGAGTACAAGGAACAGTATGCACCTCGAAGATCCTATCACAATCAAAGAGGCGGTGGCCGCAACGGTGGTCGAAGTGGCGGAAGAGGTTATGGAAGTGGGCGTGGTGGTCGAAGTGGCGGCAGAGGTGGATTGTACCAGAATGGACGTAACCAATACTATGAGCAACCAGGAAATTACTACCCAAGTAACCAAAGGAACTATTATGGCGGCAGGGGAAGAGGCGGCAGGGGTAATGGTGGTGGCGGCAATGGCTACAACCACCATGCTTCTGGGGTTGAAGTTGCAGAATCTTAACCATTGGTGAGTGTTTAGGTTTTGCTTATATGGATTTTGGTTGCTCAATCTTGTTCGGTATTCGGTGAAAATTTTATCTATCGTTTTACATGAAAACATGGAATCAATGTGGGACTCGTTTTCTGTTTTCCGAGTATAATTAGTTTTTGGTTTTCATTAGTGTTCTCGTAACCAAACAGATCTGGTATGGTTACGAATTTTTTGAGCCGTTTTCATTTAAGCTGGCCGGTTTGTTGAATCGACGAACTGGATTGGTGCTTTGACTGATGAAAATTGCAACTTTTGGCACATTAAACAAAACCACATTGAACAGACGGTTCATGATTTTGCTGTTAAGTTTTGATTGACATCGATAAATTACCAGTACTATTTGAATTAAGGTGACGTATGTCAGGTTGGCGGGTTAAACTTGATGAACCCATTGACAAACAATATGTTCATGTTAAACTCTAATTTTGATGCACTAAAACTTGAACATGACTCGTATAGCCTTTATCTGTTGAGAGCGAAAGAGTTGACCTGTTGTGAGTTTTGTGTTGCGAGTAGGGCTGTTCAAAAAGCTCGCGGCTCGGAGCTCGCTCAAAGCTCGCTCGGATTTAGCTCGGAAAAAGCTCGCTCGATTTGGCTCGGTTTAAAAGTGAGCCGAGCCGGCTCGGCTCGGTTAGAAAGTGAGCCTAGCTCGGCTCGGCTCGTAACGAGCCGAGCTGGCTCGGTTCGGCTCGCTTTGTAGCTCGGCTCAGTTTAGCTCGAATTATTTTACTTATAATAAGTTTTTATTTTATATACATTATAATATATTACAAAAAAACTGATTATTATTTACATGTATATATGTTTGTAATTTGATATTTATGGCATATTTGAAGATTGATTACCATACTAATGAACTAATATTGTATTTTATTGAAATTAAAACTTATTTTGCGTTGTTAAACTTGATTTTGGTTTGAATTGTATTAGGTTGAACTTATTTTGAATATTTTCTTTTAAATTATTGAATAATATTTTAGGCTATTAAATTTTAAGAGGTATATATTAGTTTTTTTTTATAAAATCGAGCCAAACCAAGCCGAGCCGAGCTAGCTCGGTTTAAAACCAAGCCGAGCCCGAGCTTAGATTTTCAGCTCGGTTTCAAATCCGAGCCGAGCCAGCTCGGTTTATAATCGAGCCGAGCCCGAGCTTGGCCTGGCTCGGCTCGGCTCATGAACAGCCCTAGTTGCGAGATGGTACAAACCAGGTTGTGAATATGTCGACGTGTGGAAGATGTAACATGTATGTTATTTTCGTTATTCAAGTTTATACACGATCATTGTGTTTAGATTTAGTACAAAACGATCAATTTGTTTAGATGTGGTGCAACACGAAAGCATCAGTTTTTAAAAAAGATTAGAAAGGTTAACGCGCACATGACTTGTTTATTAAAATGATAAAGTTTGCAAACACAAATAGCCTGGTATTTCCACCGTCTTAAGAATTGTCACCCCTAGAATTTCGACTCAATATGAACTGAGACTTGCATAGCACAGGTGCTTTGCAACCAGTAATAATAATGTTCTTGTAGCAAGTGCTTTGCCACATTGAGGGGATTTCTGTATACAATTAAAGTTGCGAAACCAACATGACTCAAGCCAAAGGTTGACACTAGTGATCTAGCTCGGCGGTTACAGTATAACCTTTTAATTTTGGTGAATACAAGTATTGATACCTATCTTAGATGTGACATTGCCTGGCTTGTAACCATTGGACTACGTCATTAGTAGCAAACCTTTAGCCTGAGTCACACCTTGGCAGCATTTATTCAACGACAAAGTGATATCATGAAATAGGATTCGAGGAATGTGTAGTAGTTGAGGTCAAAGCATGCTCCATATCCTACGTTTCCAACGTGTTCCATTTTCATGTCAAAGTAAATGTTACTTCGGAGTCATGACTCTGTCAAAGTAAGTGCTTTGCCACATTGAGGGGATTTCTGTATACATATGCAGCCTAAGCTCATTACACCTGGCAAAACGGGTGGGTCGGGTCAAAACAGGTTTGGGTTGTGATGGGTTCGGGTCGGCACAGATCCGTGTCTAAACGGATTCAGGTCAGAACTGGTTTCGGGTCGAAAAAGAGCATGATCTGCATTCATCTTCATGCCTGTTGTCACCCACTCCTCAATCCAAAATATTCACACATCAACATTCAGTTTTCATAGAAAATTTATGAGTTCTATTCCATAAATCTCCTTGAACTTTCATCAAACATTTGGTGGCCGTTCCATTGGTGCACTCCACAGTTGAGATTGAAGAACACTTGTTACCCGAACAACATCAAAATTAAATATGTGAATGCCAAGAAGAACGATTGCAGAAGAATCTTCTGCACATAAACAACCGATTGGAGAACAGTCAAGAAAGTAATTGCATAAGAACTAAATTAGACATCTGATCTTATGTGAGCCCATACAAGTTGATCTATATGATGATTGTGAGCACCAAACAATGATTGTAGAAGACGGTTGTGGCTTGCGATTTCAGAGATGACTGGGTGATTGGGGGCAGACGATTTCGATGTAGAAGAAGATTGTAGATTTGTAGAACAACCCGTTTGAATGTTCGATGAAACCCTTAGTAGTGGTCCAAGCCGTAGCTCTGGAGACTGTTCTTTGAGGCCAAAGCCCGTTCCATGCTAATACAATGATTTGGATCTATCACCCATCGGGCCAGGTCCGAGTTTTTGACCCATCAGGTCATACATTAGAGCGTTATCCCTCCCTGACCCCTCGGGAATCTATGACCCATCAGGTCCGAGTTTTTGACCCATCAGGTCGAACATTGGAGCGTTATCCCTCCCTGACCCCTCAAGAATCTATGACCCATCAGGGCCGAGTTTTTGACCCGTCAGGTCGAACATTGGAGCGTTATCCCTCCGTGGCCCCTCATGAATCCAGTTGAACCCATAGATTAACAGAATAAAAAACTAGTTTAACATCTGCAGAAGTAATAAATTACAAGTCACGTTCAATACAAAACCAGTTTTACGTAAAAACTGCAAGAAAATATATGCATTTATACATAACGCTGACGAAACACAACAAAAGAGAACGAGAGAGAGTAAATTATATGATTACATAACCGCCTTGTGTACCACAATTAAAAACAATATATATACACGAGTTAACTCAACACTTAACTAGTTATATACTTATTTCAAAAGTATTTCTACTATCCACAATTCCATATCTCATAATTAATAACACCACCAACAAAGTTACCCATGTATGTACACACTCGCATAGTTAACGATTAGAAAAACGCGCCATATTACCAAACTAGTCTTCGACAACAACTCTTCCGCCACCCAAAACCCGTTTAAGATCCAATTTCTGTTCACCCGTTAATCTCGACGGAAACTTAATATCAATCTTGATCCTCAAGTTACCTTTCTTCCCGGGTTCTTTCGAAATCGGCATCCCTTCGTTCTGAATCACTTCTTCGTGGCCCGGTTTGATGATGTCGGTGATCGGAATCACGAGATTTCTACCGTCTAATGTTGTCACCTTGATTGTTTTTCCGGTGAGAGCTTCTAAGAGAGTGATTCTTTTTGTGAAAACTAAATCGTTTCCGTCCCGTTTGAATGTGTCGTGTGGCTTTTCGTCGATTACGAATATTAGGTCGCCTGCGGCTGCTCCGGGTTCTTGGTTTCCTTTCTCGGGGAATGTGATTTTCGTTCCTTTTTTCCAGCCTGGTTTGATGTGTATTGTTAGGATTTCTTCCAGAGTCCCAGGTTTTCTGCATTTGGAAATTGTATGTTATCAATTCAACGATAAATTAAATGACTGATTAAGATTCAAGAATCAAACTGAATTCAAAACAGTTTCGGTTCTAATCCTGATTATGCGGTACGATCCTAAGAATAAATAACGTCAGTTAGTGAATTCATGATTGAATTAGGGCGAAACTGGAGTTAATTGTTCATCGGTGAAAGTTAATTAGTAAATTTACGCTCAAAATAGATCAAAACTGGAGATAATTGTTCATCAATGAAAGTTAATTAGTGAACCCATGCTTAAATTATGGAAAATTTTGAGGTAACAGGTCATCAATGAAAGTCACTTATGCTCAAATTAGGGAAAATGTGGAGAATATTATTCATCAATGAAAGTCAATCAATAAATTAAAGCTCAAATTATGGCAAAATTGGAGGTAACTGTTCATCAACAAAAGTCAATTAGTCAATTTATGCTCAAATTAAGTCAAAACTGGATTCAATTGTTTAACAACAAAGTCAATTATTAGCAAAATTATGCTCAAATTGGAGACAAATGTTCATCAATAAAAGTCAATTAGTCAATTCATGTTCAACTTAGAGCAAAACTGGAAATAATTGTTCAACATGAAACTCAATTAGTGATTCATTAATTCATGCTCAAATTAGGTCAAAACTGGAAATTATTGTTCAAACATGAAACTCAATTAGTGAATTTATAATCAAAGTAGAGCAAAATTGGAGATCAATGTTCATCGACAATAGTCAATTAGCGGATTCACGAACAAACTAAGGCAAAATTGGAGGCTATTGTTATTCAACAAAACCGAATTACTAAAATCCTGCTCAAATTAAGGCAAAACTGAACATCAATTGTTCATCAACAAAAGTCAATTAGCAAAATCATCATCAAATTAGGATAAAATTGGAGGCAATTGTTTATCAACAAAAGTCAATTAGCGGATTCACGCCCAAACTAGAGCAAAATTGGAGGCTATTGTTCATCAACAAAACCGAATTACTAAAATCCTGATCAAATTAAGGCAAAACTGAACATCAATTGTTCATCAACAAAAGTCAATTAGCAAAATCATCATCAAATTAGGGTAAAATTGGAGGCAATTGTTTATGAACAAAAGTCAATTAGCAAAATAACCATCAAATTAGGGTAAAATTAGAGGCAATTGTTCATCAACAAAAGTCAATTCGCAAAATCATCATCAAATTAGGGTAAAATTGGAGGCAATTGTTTATCAACAAAAGTCAATTAGCAAAATCATGCTCAAGTTAAAGCAAACGTTCATTAACAAAAGTCAATTAGTGAATTCATGCTCAAACAAGAGTAATATTGGAGATAATTGTTCATCATGAAACCAAATTAGTGAATTCATGAACTCATATGCTCAAATTAGGTCAAAATTGAGCATAATTAGTGAATTTCAAACGAAATTAAGCCAAAACCGGATTCAATTGTTCATTAACAAGCCCTAAATCCAAAACCGGAACGAAAACACGAACCAAAACAACAAATGAAACAAACATACCCGTTATCATCAAGCACAATCCTTGAAATCTGCATTTTCCTCTTAGATCCTCTATACAACTCCTCCAAACTACAACTCAACTTATTCTCCACCGTCTCCGCCTTCCTCTCACTCTTCGTCTTCTCACTCATCTTCTTCTTCTCACTCTTCACAACTCCATCCGAAACCCTACCTTCCGATCCGTAAAAAAACTCCGCAAATATCTCATCTGCATCTCTCGGATCAAACCTAAACCTCGCACCAGATCTACTCTTATTCGTACCACTAGAAACCGTCGGTGACAACAACGATTCATCATAAACTCCAGATTTCAAACCTTCTTCACCGTACATATCATAGATCTGACGCTTTTTCGGATCCGAGAGAACGTAATACGCTTCGGAGATCTGTTTAAACTTCGATTCAGCGACTTTATCATCGGTTGATGATGCGATGTTCTTGTCTGGATGCCATTTCATGGCGAGTTTTTTGTATGATTTCTTCAGATCTTCATCGGTTACAGTTCGATTCACTTTCAGGATGTTGTAGTAATCGGCGCCCATTGATTTTGCAGAATTTTGTTTTGTGGAATTTTGTAGATTTTTGGTGGTTGTGAAAGGGATGAAGAGAGTGTGTGTGATGAACGGTGGTGATATAGATATATGTGGATTTGTATGTATAGGTGGCAACGATTTGACGGAGATTTCACGGCGTGTCGGCCGGTCGTTAAATATTTAACGCCTTTTTGTGGTTGTGAGGGGGGTTATGTTAAGGTAACGTGCACGGTTCCAACATTTGGGATATTTTTGGATTGTGGATTTTGTATTTTGTTTTTGTGAAAAAAGTTATTAGTTATTATTGATGAGATAGATATTTTTATGTTGTATGCAAAGTTGAAGAACTCGCTAGTCGCTAGCTGATCAGTGAAGTGGAGACTAACGACTACTCGTGATTAATCAGATAGGATTTTATATGTAAGTTTCAGTTTTATGTATACGTATACGCATTTTTATAGGTAAATATTTTAAGTAGACATGTTTTAACTCTTCTTCAACTCATTTTTTTAAGTATACAAGATTAATTGTTGGAATTCACATGGTTTTGTTGGAAACTGGCTAATTTACAGGTTTTGATTGGAATATACAGGTTTTTTTTCCGTAATCTGGCCGGAATCGTCAATTTTTGGCCGACAGACTAGTGATTAATTGAATGATTAACAACTACGCATTTAGATTTTAAAAAAGTTAATAAGCGTAAGTTATTATATGAGTATCAATTAAGAAAATACTATTAAGAAAAGAAAAACATAGCTTTAATAAACGTATAACATAATTTCTTATTGACTTAATGAAAATATTATCAAGTAAGAAAAAAAACAACATTAAAAGCATTTTTTTAACAAAGTACTATTCATCGCAAGTTTGTATACAAAATATACAAAATGGTGTTAAAATTAGTATGAGAGATGTCTGCCTTCATAGCCCAGTTGGTTGAGGGCCGGTTTGGTCTCCTAGAGGTCACCGGTTCGATTCCCGCTTGTGGCGAAAGGGGGTAGGACACCCGTGCGCAATGATGGTGACTAACCCACCGAGGGGGGTTTGATCCTGAGCGTCACCCCGGTTTTCACCCGCCTGTTACTCCAGCGAAGTTACTCGTGTGGAGGCAGCACGGTTTTCCGGGGGAACGCCATCCAAGTCTGATACCGTACGGGGCCCGATAGAACATCGTCGGCAGATCTTGGCTGGGGAATACCGTCTTTGACGGGATTCAGTGACAATGGGTCACTCATAAGAAAGTCATCGTTCAAAAAAAAAAAGGAATAATCGAGGTAGCTCGGTTGATAGGGTATACATCTGGAAATTCTCATGTTACTGGTTTACATTTGATTTTTACGTATGATTTAGTATACCTTTTAGTTATGATAAATCCTAGTTTTAAGCGTTTTAATCATACCATCATTTTCTTTATCCGTTATAAAGTAATCTTGAATGGTACCTTAAACTAGGCCCTTTTAAAACATGGATCATGCTAATTCAAATTATTAAGCATCATTAATGTGATTACCCCTTACTTTCGACTCTCATCGATTTTTCTTGGGAGCGTAGATAATGACGTTTATATGAATTTTTATTAATTTTAGTTGACTTAAACTAAAATGAAATAGTAGTAGTGTAAAACGATATCAGTAGATGGTTTTTGTCTTACCAACTTTTTATGGCATCACCCAACTAAGACTAAGGGGTATGGTGAGGCCCATCCCCACGAGGATGGGCCGCCACGTAGGCGCCACATCACTGGCTCGTGGGGGATGGGCCTCCTTCATATTTGAGGGGGATGGAGGATGAGGCTACCCCACCTCATTATTTTTTAATTTTCTAAGTTTTTATTTATTAATTTAATAAAAACTTTATAAAAATTAAAAAATACAACATAAAACAACATAAATAAATTCATTTCATAACATAAAAAAATACATTTCCTAAAAAAAAAAAAACATTTCCGAAAAATAAAAAAAAATTACATTTCCTAAAAAAAAAAAATTACATTACTCGTCTTCGTCTTTGTAACGTCCGTATTTGCGCCTAGAAGAAATGACATCCAAAAGACGCTAGAAACATAAACTTTTAAAATGTACAACTCTTTCACAACTTAAAGGGTAAAAACGCCAATACCATTAACACATGATTTTAACAAAATTTGGGCATGACCCGTCCGTAAAACGGACATTCCCCTGTTTTTAAACATAAGTAAGACAAACGCCATTCTACAATTTATTCAACATGACACTACTAAAAGAAAAACCAAGACATCAAAAGTTAAAATGTATGCCTACTAACAAGTTGTAAAAAATAGAAGTTTTGACCGAAAACATTTGTGCGAACTAGCGGAAGTGCTTGGTATACTTATCATGAACACATGCTCGCTCCAATTCTCCAAGTCGCCTTAAATTGAGGATTTACCTACATTCAACAACAAAACTTTAAAAAGTTAGTTATAATACTTGTTACGCTTACAATGCCATTCATTTAGTTCCATTTGCTTACATACTTTCATTTCTTTTTATGCATTCGATTCCCTATTAAATGGGAATGACATATATATAAACTCATAACGAGATTTAAGCATACCACTTACGACCCGGTGACATAGGGTCAATTGCTTTCAACATAAATCTTTCGTTTCATCCGTATAATGGATTGAACTTCATTCATTTGTATTGGCATTCACGACCACCCGTTCTAAACGGATGGTACACATTCTTACTCGACACGATTCAACTTGAACCGGTCAACTTGCATAGCTTAACACAACTTTAGTTAGCATAACCAAATCCACAAGGGATTTGCTATCTACTCACTAATCACCATAATTATCGTATCAATGATTGTTTTGCATTAAAATTAATAAAAATTTAAACAAGGATTTGTATGCAACGGAACATACCTCGATCTTGCGTGCTTCCCGTTTTCCTAGTGCTTGTACCTTCTTCCTTCACGCCTACATTACAACATTCATTCATTTACTTAGTCCATCAATTTCATTCAGCCATTTTCCCATATCACGCATACATTTATCTCTTAAGCATTTCATCAAACACCTTGTAGGCATCTTAATCATGGTGTACGGTACAAGACTATAAAGCACATTCCTACTAGTTCATCATCATACAACATTCATATTTATTCAAATTTACATGACTATTTCATCCTACATCGATTTTTTATTTATCATTCATGTATCACATCAAGCTCATAATCAAAATTCTAGTTGTAAAATCTTATTTCATCATCCTACACTTACTAGCTTCTTAGCAAACGGGTTTTTGCTAAAATCACAACAACCCATCCAAAATCAAACATAAATTCTGCCATAATTCTTATCCTATTCCTTAACCCTAACTAAATTTCACAAATTTTATGTCATGCATTCATGCTTGGGTTAAGACCCACTTCATATGATTCAGAAAATCACAAAATTGAACTCACCACTTCGAAGAACAGGTGTAGGAGCTTAGAATTGGCTGATTATACTTTCGATTTCTTAAGATTTCTAGCAATTCTTGAGGATTTGTAGAGTTAGGGTTTTCACCCCCTTTTGCTCCTCTCCTGTCGATCGTCCAGAATCCCCACACACGAATTGTGTCGAATTGTGTGTGGGTTTTTACCCTTTTGCATTTTTACTAACTTAAATTTGGGCATTTACATCTTTAGTCCCTCCATTTTAATCACTTAATTATTTTATATATACTACCCTTTTATTATTACACTTTAACTTATGTCTAATAAATAATTTTTGGGGTGTTACAAATCTACCCCCCTTAAAAGAGGTTTCGTCCCCGAAACCTTTCTCATTCCAACTAGACCAATTCTACTCTTACTTTTTCATTTATTCACTCACGATGCTTACTACAACCTAGATCCCTTCGGGATCTTGGCAAAAGTTTTATTTATGCACAAACATAATTGTACGCATTGTCCCTCCGTTCTTAAATTAAGTAAATTACTTTTACAATCGCATATAAGTCAGATTCTAATTCAAAGCTCTTATTAGTGTCGTTTTCACCTTATAATGCTAGTTCCTAGCATACATCATCACTAGCGATTCGTTCATTGAAATTTATTTCAAATGTATACTATTGATCGTACAAGCCTATATTTTCAGCTTGTTTCTATCTTTCTAATTTAGCATAACATATTCATACATTTGCTAACAAAATAAATCGATTTAACTCATTACACTCACGTATCATACACGATATAATCCATTATTGTGGTAATGATCAGCAAACACCGTTATCCCATTACTAACGCTCTTCTAATTACTTCCTTGTTCGTATGAGGGCTTAGCATAACATTATACGTATTCTATAAACATTTAATGACTTAGTTGTACTAATACAAAGCTACCCACTTCCTAATCACTTTTTCATACTTAATACGAGTATAAAGCATCATTCTACTATTACTACCGTAACTCAAACTAATTATAAGTTTGAGTTTAGTCCTCAAATTTAATCCTTCGCACACTTTATTATTAGCTCCTGGTATGAACTACTTATGATAACAACTAGGTATGTTGTGTACGAGCACAATACGTACGTTTAACCAAATCAGCTCAACTTTCATCTAAGGCCTTTAGATCTCCCTCTCAATGACATTCATACATCCTCACGCTGACCATTACAGGTTGATTATTGTATACCATACCATAATCATTCTACCATTCATTTTGTTCACTCTTACAAATAAATCTACGGATTCTTAATCATTAATCAAGAACTAAACATTTTACTAACCTCGTCTTCAGTGCATAAGTTAGTTATCCGTGTGCCGGATCGATCCGCTTCTTTATATGTATCTTCTGTACCAGAATTGGTCTCATTCATTCATGAAATATGCTCCCACTCGTGAGCATCCTTCCACTAGCTTCATTACTATCATCTCACTAAGAATTCCATCATATTTATCTATAAATAAATAGTTAGTACATAACCTTTTATAATTGCGTCCTACAGGGTGTTTGTTCGCCTATTGCCTATTTCACAATTTTCTTATGTACATGCTAAAACATATCATGCATTCCATTTCTTACATACTATCCTTTCATTTTATTGGCTATTTCATCAACTTTCGCAATTTGAACTCTCAAGATCAGACTAACACCCCCTTACCTATTGTGGTCGCATCGAGGTACACGTTCGTACCTTATACTAGCATAATTGCAAGGACTTCATTTATTTCGTTTGACTTTTCGGAAGTCTAATTGTAAATGCATTCTTACATATGGGTATCAGTTATCCTATTCTGACACATCATTCTCTAGTCGAGCCCTAAGCTCCTATTAAAAATATAATCTTTTTATACGTACCTGGCGTGGGTCAAAACCCTTGACTCGTTATTTATACTTTGCGACGGTTAATGCTTTCCAAACTGTGACAAAGCATGCCCATACATTATGCTCACCTATAAGTAATAAACTTGACAAACCGAACATTAAATACCGGGTTCAAATGGCGATCGCCATTTGACCCGTATAACTTATTTGAGTTTGGTACTTAGTTTTTTATTCTCAATTGTTTAATCCGTCTTCACTTACGGATTCGGACTTTTAATTTATTACTTTTCATTTTTACTGGTTTGAATCCATTTCTCATATTCTAACATTTTCATCCGTACCTTACATTCTTCTGTAGTATCATTTACCATGTCATTTCTTATGATATATTTTCGTATTAATCTTCTACATTTAACTTCAAGTGTTGGGTCCTAGCACTAATTCCATGTCCTAATTCATGTAGCGCGTCTCTACGCGACACTCTAGATCCTATTTCTAGTGGTGTTCCCACCATTCTTTCTTAAGTTTGATTCTCATTCAATCGTAAGCTTAAACTTTTCATTCTTATCTTTCTTTCTTATATTGATCCAATCCTTTAAGAATCGTTCGACCCCTTTTTGCTAGCTTGACCGAACATAAGTGAGATGATTCTCGTGTTTTTCTCGAGCTTCGGTCAATTCATGACCATTTCTTAATATACCATTTCCATTTGTTCGTTCACCGTATCTGGTGTTAATTCACCTACGTTTTCTAGCATGTCTCTTACTAATGAGTATCCTACATTACACGTTGCATTTCTTACGTAATATTTCCAAAATTTGTAAATAATTATTATTTATTGACCTTCTATGATTTGACCTTTTAAAGTTATTCACCACTCAGTACTTATTGTATATAAGTACTGTATCACGCGTTGTACTTTCTTTCTATTCAACATATTTACAAAATGTCTTTAGCTAATACCTCATCTAACATTCTCTCCATACCTTTCATTAACATTACCAAGTTCTCATTTCCGCCTTAAAACTTCTCAACTAGAATCTATGACCGGTTTACCCCTATAATGAGGTCTTACCGGTTTAACATAAGCCAACCATTTCAACCAAAACGTATCTTAACATTTCTTATTTATTTATACGTTTCACTTTAATTTTCGACTGTTCAAATACACATACATCTTCATGTGGATAAATTCGAAGTGATGGCGAAATCACTTACCTTTAGCGTCCATGTTCATGCTTGCTTCATCGCTTCCTCTTACCCTGATTGCCATCCATGCTTGAGTCAATTGACAAGATTTCCATCCTTACATATTATTACGTTCGTAACATCGTTAGCTTGTGTGAGCATACATCCAACTATTCACACGTTAATTGACTTTCGTTAGTCAAATTTCGTATAAATGAGACATTTATTAATAGTTATCTCATTTCCCATCCATACATCTAAACTATCATCAAGCATAACACATAAATCATTGAATACATAACACATTAACTCTTTCCTTTACATTTGAGTCTAATGGCCGTTCTATAATATTCCTATACTGTTGACTTTTAGAAAGTCAACTGTCTTGCTTACACACTTTAAACTTTTGAACATGTATCCATCTAAATATGGTAGTCCATAATATTAATATCCTACGCATTTCATACTCGTATTGTATGCTATATACAATTTACGTGATCCTCTAAACAATACACATATACGTACTTTTACATGCTAATGTTTCATTATTCTACAATTAGCAAATATCATTCAAGGTAACTATATATCATAATTCCAACATATCCTTTACTAATAAGCTCATATGATTCACATTTAGCACATATTCGCCTCTTAACCATAACAAAACAAATCATTAAATACACATAAACATCACACCATTCATGTACATGGTACAAGTCTCTAATGCGTAATTCTATCAAAGCATACTTTCATCCAAATTTTCATACGAATTCCAACTCCACTTTATACATTCGTCATTCATTTCATGCCATTCCATATGTTACATTCGACTTTTATAAATTTTACTTTATCGCCGACGATCTTCATAACTTGACAAGAACATAAAACGGGTATTTCTGAGAAGTATGGGAACTTAAATCATAATTCACAAGCTTCTATACGTCATAGTTCATTAGCCCATAATTACTTCGTTCGCATTCTTATATTTTAAACTTTTACTCCCCTTTTTAAACCTTCATCATTCACTTAGTACCATTCGACACGTTACTTTCAACTTTTACAATTTCATTCCTTCGTAACCACTATTTGTGATTACATATAGTTTATTAGGCCTTACATGGACCCTACGTAATCATTAATTAAGCTTTCGAACAACCCAGTAACTTTTATGTGTGAAAAACAACATTTTCCGTTACCACAAATTTGCTTTTATCCTTTCATGACTTAATTTGTCCCATGAGGGCTCAACGGGACCGTGAACCAGGCTTTTGGGGAGTACGTTTGACTAAAACGTGAAAAACATGGAAGATTTGTGGACCGGATTTGCACAACCCGTCGGCGACGGCTAGAGGATCCGTCGGCGACGGGCATCAAAAAGCGGCGTCGGCCTCTTGTTCCCGTCGGCAGACAAATAGGGCGTCGACACTAGGAGGGGTGGCGTCGGCGACGGGCATCCAGCCGTCGGCGACGGCCTACCGTATGTTAATCCGCTGCTGCTTCCATTTTTAAGTGTTTTAACTCTTTTTCGGGTCCGTTTCCAGCCGTACGGTCCCTGGAATTTGTCGTTTCGCCCTCCATAAATATTCCCTCACATACTTATCTTAACTTTATATCACAAGCACATTACACACACTAGTAATTATCATGAACTTAAATTGTTACCTTGTTGGCGATCTTGGAGCGAGCATACTTTCGAATGAGCCGTCAGTTTGAGTTCAAGCATCACCTTATATGCTCGAATCCCTCAAACCTCGGCTCTGATACCAACTTGTAACGTCCGTATTTGCGCCTAGAAGAAATGACATCCAAAAGACGCTAGAAACATAAACTTTTAAAATGTACAACTCTTTCACAACTTAAAGGGTAAAAACGCCAATACCATTAACACATGATTTTAACAAAATTTGGGCATGACCCGTCCGTAAAACGGACATTCCCCTGTTTTTAAACATAAGTAAGACAAACGCCATTCTACAATTTATTCAACATGACACTACTAAAAGAAAAACCAAGACATCAAAAGTTAAAATGTATGCCTACTAACAAGTTGTACAAAATAGAAGTTTTGACCCAAAACATTTGTGCGAACTAGCGGAAGCGCTTGGTATACTTATCATGAACACATGCTCGCTCCAATTCTCCAAGTCGCCTTAAATTGAGGATTTACCTACATTCAACAACAAAACTTTAAAAAGTTAGTTATAATACTTGTTACGCTTACAATGCCATTCATTTAGTTCCATTCGCTTACATACTTTCATTTCTTTTTATGCATTCGATTCCCTATTAAATGGGAATGACATATATATAAACTCATAACGAGATTTAAGCATACCACTTACGACCCGGTGACATAGGGTCAATTGCTTTCAACATAAATCTTTCGTTTCATCCGTATAATGGATTGAACTTCATTCATTTGTATTGGCATTCACGACCACCCGTTCTAAACGGATGGTACACATTCTTACTCGACACGATTCAACTTGAACCGGTCAACTTGCATAGCTTAACACAACTTTAGTTAGCATAACCAAATCCACAAGGGATTTGCTATCTACTCACTAATCACCATAATTATCGTATCAAGGATTGTTTTGCATTAAAATTAATAAAAATTTAAACAGGGATTTGTATGCAACGGAACATACCTCGATCTTGCGTGCTTCCCGTTTTCCTAGTGCTTGTACCTTCTTCCTTCACGCCTACATTACAACATTCATTCATTTACTTAGTCCATCAATTTCATTCAGCCATTTTCCCATATCACACATACATTTATCTCTTAAGCATTTCATCAAACACCTTGTAGGCATCTTAATCATGGTGTACGGTACAAGACTATAAAGCACATTCCTACTAGTTCATCATCATACAACATTCATATTTATTCGAATTTACATAACTATTTCATCCTACATCGATTTTTTATTTATCATTCATGTATCACATCAAGCTCATAATCAAAATTCTAGTTGTAAAATCTTATTTCATCATCCTACACTTACTAGCTTCTTAGCAAACGGGTTTTTGCTAAAATCACAACAACCCATCCAAAATCAAACATAAATTCTGCCATAATTCTTATCCTATTCCTTAACCCTAACTAAATTTCACAAATTTTATGTCATGCATTCATGCTTGGGTTAAGACCCACTTCATATGATTCAGAAAATCACAAAATTGAACTCACCACTTCGAAGAACAGGTGTAGGAGCTTAGAATTGGCTGATTATACTTTCGATTTCTTAAGATTTCTAGCAATTCTTGAGGATTTGTAGAGTTAGGGTTTTCACCCCCTTTTGCTCCTCTCCTGTCGATCGTCCAGAATCCCCACACACGAATTGTGTCGAATTGTGTGTGGGTTTTTACCCTTTTGCATTTTTACTAACTTAAATTTGGGCATTTACATCTTTAGTCCCTCCATTTTAATCACTTAATTATTTTATATATACTACCCTTTTATTATTACACTTTAACTTATGTCTAATAAATAATTTTTGGGGTGTTACAGTCTTCGTCTCCGTCACCGTCCCCGACGTTTACGTTGTTCCATATATGTTCTACCAAATCCTGTTGAAGGTTTGCATGCGTGAAGTCGTTGGTTAGAGCGAAGGAGTTTAAATCCTGTTGCGTCGGATCTACCGGGACAGTATTCCCGTAAGATGCATTCTCATCATACTCACAAATCGCCCGACCTTCGTCTTCAATAATCATGTTATGGAGCAAAATGCAAGCATACATACAAAGGCGCAACCTGTTCGGTGTGAACGCACGTGCCGGTTGTTCAAGGACGGCCCATTTTTTTTGTAAAACACCAAAACAACGTTCGATGTCTTTTCTTGCAGCTTCTTGACGCTTGGCGAATTTTTTCCTTTTTTCGTCCTCGGGAAATGAAATAGTCTTGACAATTGTAGACCAAGACGGATATATTCCGTCAGCAAGATAATACCCGCGTCTATACTCAACCCCTGAAACTGTAAAACGGGTGTCCAGACCGATTCCATTAACGACATCGCTAAAGATCGTCGATTGGTATAGCACGTTGAGGTCGTTGAGTGAACCAGGGAGCCCAAAGAAAGAATGCCAGATCCACAAATCTTGTAACGCCACGGCCTCAAGTATTAAGGTTGGATAGCCGTGATCACCTCGCGTGTATTGGCCTCGCTACGCAGTCGGGCAGTTATGACACGCCCAATGCATACAATCAATGCTACCAAGCATTCCCGGAAACCCGTGCCTTGCTTCATGAGCTTGGTACAACTGTTGAACATCATACGCGTTTGGTTTCCGCAAATATTTTTTGCTATACAGTTTCACCACATTATGGCAAAACCGATACAAACATTCCCGCGCAGTTCTTGCCGACATCTGTAAGTACTCGTCCAAAGCGTCGGCCACTGTCCCGTACGCCAGTTGGCGAATGGCCGCAGTACACTTTTGTAACGTGGTGAACCCTTCATAATTCCGAGCATCGGGTTGTTGAGTGAAAAACGGGTCTAGCCCCGCCAAATCATCAGCAATCCGTGTGAATAAACGGCGACTCATTCGGAACCTTCCTTTGAAAGTGTCGGCGTTGTAAAGGGGTGCATCCGAAAAATAATCGTTAACCAATTTCTCGTGCGCTCCTTCGCGGTCTCTGTTAACCCGTATTCGTCTGGTAATAACGTTTTCAGACGAGTCATCTTCCTCTTCCTCTTCCAAAAGAATCTGCGCCGCCTTTACCACAGCGTTTGCGAAAAACATCTCCTCTTCGTCCGAAGAAGACGAGGACCACCAAGAATTAGATGTCATTGGTATAAAAAATGGGAGTGTTTTTTAAAAAAATGGATAAGAATGGGAGAAGAATGGGGAGAAATGAATGAGAATGGTATAAAAAATGGATGAATGTGGTATATATTTAAAGTGAAAAAGTAATTTTTTTTATTTAAAAAATAGCCGTTAAATAACGGCTAGAATTTGAAAAGGGCCCGTCGAGTTCGAGCGTGGGTCGCCGGGTAGGACGGAAACGGACGAGGGGGGCGGTGTGGGGGACCGTCGCCGGGCCTCGTCGGGCCTAAGCCGGCCCCCATACCGCTTAGTCTAAACCAGTGAATCAGATTGGATCGTAAATTTCAAATTTATTTAATTCATTTTAAAACCTCATACATTTTAAAATTTGTTTGCAACTTTAGACTCTATATTTTGCTTATTCTAATTTATTTTTAATGAAATGGGTATGTTTGATATTTTTAGTTTTTGAGAAGGGGAAATATGTAATTTAATTTTTGGTTTGGGTAAATATGTAATTTATGAAGTTTATAGGGGGTATATGTAATTGCCCCTTTAAACAAAGTTTAAAATCTGATGTGATAGCTAAGTTGACAGTTAGTGAAGGTTTAGTATTGTGGGTGCTCTTACGTATGATTTAATATACATTTTAAAGATGATAAAACCTAGTCATAAGCATTGTAATCATATCAACATTTTCTTTATTAATTATAAAGTAATTCTGAATAGTACCTTAATTAAAGATGATAAAGCCTAGTTATAAGCATTGTAATCATATCAACATTTTCTTTATCAATTATAAAGTAATTTTAAACAGTACCTTAAAACAGGCAATTTTTTAATAAAGGATCATGCTAGTCCAAAATTCTTAAGCATCATCATTAATGTGATTACCAATTACTTTCGAATCTCATCGATTTTATTGGGGACAAAGATAATGACGATTATATGAATTCTTATTAACTATTTATTTTAGTTAACTTCAACGAACATTAAACAATACTAATGTAAAACGATATTTAGTAAAGTATTTTAGTTAACTTCAACGAACATTAAACAATACTAATGTAAAATACATGGACTCAAAACATTACAAAATGAACGGTTAGGAAATCAGAACGTTAAACTTTTTGATTTTAAACTTAAATGGTTAAAACCACAAAAATACAGCGACTCAGAAAGTAATTTATTCGAAAGAAACCAAGTTACTTAGACCATGGGGTATGGGGCGTGGGTTGGTTGAAAACGCCCAAGCCACCACCCCGGGGGCTTGGGTTGGGGCGTAGGTTTGGGCGTGGCCCCATTGGCGTGGGTTTGAAGCCGGGCGTGGGGCGGACTAGTAACTGACATGGCAGGCTCTCAATGGCCAAACCAAATTCATGCCCCCCAACCCAAGCCCCACCATACCCCATGGGCATGGGTTTTGATGGTGGGAGGGCTCCCATTCCACGTGTCAACAAATGCCCTAACCCAAGCCCCAACCCAAGCCCCCCATACCCACGGTCTTACTATTCGAAAGTTACTATTTATTCGAAAGAAATGTGAAGCTTAAGATAGGTGTGGTGTGGGTGAGGCAATTAAGGTGACAGTAGCGTTAGGTTAGAATTTGGTGGGTGAGAGAACGTGCAGGGGAGTAATCAGTGGACCTTTCTTAGCCGATACAGAATCTGATTTTGGCGTCGCTGGCTAACTGTTTTATACGACGTCGTTTCCACCCGATTCTTTCTATTTGGGCCACAGGGAGCAAACGGCCCTGCTTATTATAACTTTAATCTAATCGTCTCTTTTGACCTTTTGATAGTGGGTCAAACTCAAGCGTTACGGGAAAGATGTTAAAATCTGTAACATAAAATATAAAGTTGTGTTTGACATTGATCGAAAACTATAAAATCGAATTATGATACTGGTATCAATGTTGTTCAATTAGTATTGGCTTGGTTCGTCATCATTCCTCTATTTCGAATACAACTTCATCTTCAATAGAGTAAATTACAAAAATCGTTCTTTATGTATGTCACTTATTGCAAATTGTGTATTTTATCTTCAATAATTACAAAAAACATACTCGATGTATGCAAATCCTTGCAAGTTATGTCCTTTAGCCATAACTCAGTTAATTTTTTGTGGTTAAATCTGACCAAATGGGCCTCACATGAGGGTATTTTGGTCATTTTACTCTCATGTGGGGTCCATTTGGTCAGATTTAACCACAAAAAATTAACTGAGTTATGGCTAAAGGACATAACTTGCAAGGATTTGGATACATCGAGTATGTTTTCTGTAATTATTGAAGATAAAATACACAATTTGCAATAAGTGACATACATAAAAGACTATTTTTGTTGTAACACCCCAGCCCGGAACGGGCTGGCGTGTCACTATAACAGTAGTCAGAACAAAAACATAATTCCATTTATACTTAAATGTATTACAAGGCTTTACAACTTAATGAAGGATATCTAATCCAGTACAATTTTTCTACGGTCTTTTTCAAACCCTCGAGCACTCTTCTGTATCCCGTCCCAGATTTTCTTGATAACCTGACGTAAAGAAGAAAACACAAAAACGTACGTCTGAGCAAAATTTGAAAAGTTTTGCCCAGTGTGCGGATAGAGGAAAACAAAAGCTTATTTTATTTGATATCCGGATGGAACTTGATGCGAAAATGATACGATGCAAGAACTTAATTTCATAATCATATCTTACGGATGTACCCATGAGCAAAACTTAAAACGTGACAATACACAGGTAGCTACTCCTGCATAATTATCACATGAAATGGCGAGTTGGCATACCCGTTATCCATCTCCTTATAACTTAAATCCTAGGATCGATCCATACGCCTCCTAATAGCTTATATGTACCACACTTGTACTTAAGAGACGCCGTGAACTGATCTCTCCGTCACGGGTGGAGCACATGATGTTGATGCCACAACAACATGCTCGTGGGACACTCCACGAGAAGCGACACTCAGGGTATCAGAGTACAAAGAGTCTTATTCACATAACTTATAAAACTTATTTTCATAATTGGAACATGCGATAATGAGTACAACTTAACAGAAAACTATCGCATGACATAAAAGCTAAATCAAATGATTAGAATAGAAATCGAACGGATTGTCAAATGAATCGATAATCAAAGACGTGAGGAGTTTTAAAAAGACATAGTAATATAATGGTATTATAACAATTTGACTTGAGTAACCTAATACTTGTATATAATATTAAACTTGTAATTTATTTACTTATAACTTATAAGCCTTAAGATATTTAACTTGTAACTTGTAAACAATAATTTGATTGAAAATACGAATCTTTAGCTAGATTGAAAATCTAAGAGTGGAACCAGTCACCAAGGTATGGATATCAATCCTATCTTGACAATTTCGTCCCCAAAATGTGGTTTATTAAACGAAACAAGATAAAATCTTGACTCGTTAATAAGGAACCACTAGAGTATGAAATTTTATTTGTAAATTTATAAACAAATAACTCACAATTATGTATACTTGTAAATACGAAAAGAATATTTTTCATAAACCATTTTCTAAATAACTGATGTAAAATAAAACCTTTTTCAAAACGTTTTTAACTTCCAACACATATTTCATAACTTAATCTTAATACGGAATTTAAAATCAGAAATGATATACTTATATCCTAACGACGTAAATCGAAAGAAAAGAGTCTATACGTACCAAACTGACATAAATCGAAAGAAAGGATTCTACCCGTACGGAATTTATAACTTATTTCATAACTTAATCTTAATACGGAACTTAAAATCAGGAATAATATACTTATATCAAAACGACATAAATCAAAAGAAAGGAATTCTATCCGTACGGAATCTATAACTTATTTCATAACTTAATCTTAATACGGAACTTATAATCAGGAATGATATACTTGTATCAAAACGACATAAATCGAAAGAAAGGACTCTATCCGTACCTAACTGACATAAATCGAAAGAAAGGATTCTATCCGTACCTAACTGACATAAATCGAAAGAAAGGATTCTATACGTACCCAACTGACCTAAATCGAAAGAAAGGATTCTATCCGTACGGAATTTATAACTTATTTCATAACTTAATCTTAATACGGAACTTAAAATCAGGAATAATATACTTATATTAAAAACGACATAAATTGAAAGAAAGGAATTCTATCCGTACGGAATCTATAACTTATTTCATAACTTAATATTAATACGGAATTAAAAATCCGGAATGATATACTTATATCCAAATGACGTAAATCGAAAGAAAGGAGTCTATCCGTACCTTAAAATTTCCACGTGATACTACCTTGTTTTCAATAGTAGATTTATATGGGCAGAGTTTAGCCTACTGATTATCCTCTTAACCTAATTTGCACACAAACTAGGTAATTAACTAATACAACATTTACGATAACTCAGGAGATCAAACCTTCACAACAAATGACAAAGTGCGATACTTAAACATCCATTGGATTCACAACGAATGACAGAGTATAGTCCGATTTCGAACAACACTCAAACATTCAAGTCGAATTCACGATGAATGACAAAGTATAAACCCAATTTGAGCAACACTTAAACATCTATCGGATAGTTTTAATCGATCGGACATTGAATCGTATCAGCGATTGAGTTAATACCCTGATTGCAGCACCTCGCTATACTAATTAGTGTTTTTGGTAGTAATCGGACGTTAATTCAGCGTAATTTTGGAGTTTGATCGTCGTTTTTGTGCCCAGAATCGATTGCCAAAGTCCTCTATTTATACCCAAAAATTGACATCCCTTGCGCACCGTAACAAACATACCTTACGGTCCGTAACGACCCTTGCGCACCGTAACACTAATAACCTTACGGTCCGTAAGGGACACCTAAACACTATAGGTTTGCCACGCGTGGGACTAGCCTAGCTGAGTCGACGAAATGGATAAACTCGAATTTGACAGCTTATTTTGTGGATAATCATAACTAGAAAATACCCCCCCTGAGTTTTAGGGGCCCTGATCCTGATTCTGATTGTTCTGGAAATCTTAGGGTTTGTGCAGAATCACTTGGGTGCTTAATTAGGGTTTCCTATTGGACTATAAATCCTAAGAAATAATAATTTTTAATGAGGGTTGTTACATTTTTGTTTTAAAATTTTCGGGTGTTACATTTGTAGTTTACTCTTTTCAATAAAACTTATATCGGAACGTTGAGGAAAAAAAACACAATCACGTATTTAGATTTTATAAAAAATTATCGTACAAAAGTTGTAAAAGAATAATAGAATTATTAGGTTAAAGGCTTATTTTATTTATCGCGTGACATTGAAACTTAAAAAAAGAGTATAATTACTATCCACCAAATGTTTCAAGTGTATGTAGGGTGTTCGGTAATTGGTAACAAAACAACTAAACAAGGATGTCAATGTTCTACAACTGAATCGGGTTTAACTGAACAACTGATAGAAAAACATATAAATATTATAAAAAAAAAAAACTGGAAGTATCGGTTGGGCGTTGGTTTACAAGCAATCTAGCTCCAAACTTGATCGTAAATCGCAACACTTTCAACTTCCGATTTGTATCCCAACACTCTCAACTTTCAACTTATTTTCCTCTAGCACTCTCTAACTAACTAAAACCTAACTCACTTAGTTTTCGTTGATGTGGCATCTGATGTGGCCCTATTTGCTGATGTGGCAGCTGACATGACATTTTTTATGACGTGACAGCTGATGTGCCAGCTGACGTGTCATTTTTTGGTGACGTGACATCTGACATCAACTAACTGAGTTAGGGTTCAATTAGTTAGAGAGTGCCAGAAGAATATAAAATGAAAGTTGGAAGTGTTGTAGTACAAATTGAAAGTTAGAAGTGTTATCGGCTAATTGATAAAAATTAAGGTTATTTAAATATAATATTCCAAAAGTTTAAATAAAACCTCCTCAATATTTATATCGTGCTAAAATTTAAAGTTGTTTTTAGTTCTAAATGGAAGTCACATCACAACTATTCCTCCTACTCATTCATAAACTTAAGTGTTTTACTTTAAAGTTGAAACAAGTCACTTTATATTTATTATATTATATTATATTCTAAATAAAAGTTATCCTACTATTCATCTTTTATAACTCTATAAAAAACTAAGTATATTTATCATCATATCATTAATAAAGATAATAATATAATTACGAGATAAATACCAACTTTTATTTTGGTTAATAATGTTTTTAATCATCCATCTAATCTCAAATAATGAGGCTACTAAAAGGCTTTTACTTTTACCACATGCTCCATGTTTCATCATTTTTAGGTTTTGAATTTAAGTTCACATTTGGGCCCACATTGTTCAATTTAATTTGGCGGGCCTTTATTTACGTGGGCCCAATGCACAATAATCCATTGCATAGTAGACTTGACCTTTCTTATTCATTTTAAAAGATATATATAAGTTAAATTAGTGTCAACATCCTATAATAAAAACTAAATATCAAAGTTCTAATCATCCTTCTTAATCTGTCAATTGTTCACATAAATTGTCAAGGCTGTGTGGTCAATCAAGTTGGGTTGTGTTTTCATTATGTCGACGTTCAAGTCAGTATTGATTCACAAAATCTTTTTCGCGATGGATATCTAGTTTGCGTGTACAAAAGGAAGAAAAGATAGGAGATATTATCCTAGCCCCTTAGGACCCATTTTGAGTAAGAACTACGAGAATCGCTTGACTTGTGCTACATAGAACTAGATTATTGCGTATGTAAGTTAAAAACATATGAAGGTTACACTAGTCTTTATCCATCCATCTCTCTCTCTTTCTCAACAACCCACTCCAATCTAGGGGTGGGTGCAGTTTGGTTCAGTTATTAGCAATTACCGTAACCGAAGTCATCGGTTAATTGGTTCGGTTAATTGGGTTAATTTTTTCGGTTTTTGGTTCGGTTAATAACCAAATCAAACAAGGGCTTTTTTTGCTTAGAAATACACGTAATGAAGGTATAAATACATGAAATAGATGTGTAAATAAATAATGAAATGGAGGTATAAATACATGAAATAGAGATATAAATAAATGCAATGGAGGTATGAATAAATGAAATGAAAGTATAAAACATGAAATGGAGGTATAAAAGCTAGAGATATATGAAAATATAAATGGTTCTGTTCAGTTCAATTAACCGATGGTACAAAAAATAATCGATAATCGACTTTCGGTTAATTTCAGTTCGTTTCGTCTGTTTTCGATTCGGTTTTGATTAACGGTTCTACTATTGTTCACCCCTACCAATCACTCACCGCACCACCAACACAAAGTTGCATGAGGTGAACCACCTTCAGGAGGTGTACAAACAAGACTTGCATGTGAAATATAAGCAAAATTGCCTCCCTAACATAGTTACATTATCCCAAGGAGATATTGTTTGTCTATTTACTGTTCTTGATATTTGGTTGTTAATAGGACCCATAAGCTTTTGAAGATTTCAACTTTCGAGTCATAATTTCTGTTCAACGCTAGGTTTGGGGTTTGTTATGTGTTTGAATTCAACTCAACCCCATATATGTTTTATTGTCTTTAATCCATTTGATTTGAAGGGCACTTGTCAAATGCAAGTTGGCTTACATGATCACGTTGGCTAACGTAGTATTGTTGGGTACATCAATTTATCTATAATGGGTTCTCATGGTAGAAAAAAAATCGATAATCTGACTTGAAGGGCACTTGTCAAATGCAAGTTGGCTTACACGATCACGTTGGCTAACGTGGTATTGTTAGGTACATCAGTTTATCTATAATGGGTTCTCACGGTAGAAAAAAATCGATAGTCTGACAAAAACTTTGAGTATAAATATAAAATGTAAAAATCGAGTCACGTTTGTGTATTTCAATACATTTATAATAACACGTGAATAAAAGTAGAGATATATGAGATGTCCAACACATGATTAATCGAATTCTCGCAAGAATTAAAACAAACAAAAAAATACGATAAAGATTGAATTTAACTCAAAACCATATATTTTTTCCATATACAATAGCATATTTAATTCTATTAATAGTTTATTTTTATATGTAATAAAAACTAGGAATAATACCCGCGCGCGTTGCGGGGCGGATACGTCGAAAATATTGAATAAATTAGTCCAAATGTTATGTGATGCGTTAACCATATGAAGAAGCACATTTCAAAGTATCTGATTGGACTCAATGTGACCTATATAAGCATTGTGATTGGATCAAAATATAAAGTAAATCGAGTGTATGTCGTATAATCATAACGTATTATATGTGACCCAACTAATACATAGAAAACATCAACGGGTATAAAGAAAAACCGACATGTTTAATCAAAAGCGATTAATTGAAGCTCTTGAAAAAAGGGGAAAAGCACAATTTGACTCCACTCGGTTTGAACCATAATTTACGAAAGATACATAAAAAGACGTAAACGTATTAAATTTGACCTGACTCGTTTTCCAAAAAAAGTTTACGTTTTACGTAGACCAGCTCGAATTTATACCAAAACGTACATAAAACATGCACTTAAAAATGGTTTTTTAACGAAAACATATTATATCTGACCTGACTCGTTTCTAGAAAAAGTTTACGTTGAAACGTAGAGCAAATCGAATTTATACCGACATCTACATAAATACATGCACGTAAAATTTAGTTTTTTAATTAAAGGATATATAGAGGTAAACTCGAAAATATTGTTAGTAAAAAACTTAATAAATTAAAAACGTTCGTAAAACCGTGCCAAGTAGCACCAATATCAAATCATTGTCAGCGACCACCAACATCGAAAAACTCGTAAAACTAAAATAAATAAAAAGAACAAAATAACACCGAATGAAAAGCAGACGTAAGATCGTTGAACCACGCACGCCCATTGCGGCGTGTTAATGCGATGGAATTAAATGTTGAACCACGCACACCCATTGTGGCGTGTTAATGCGATGAAATTAAAGCGAAACGTAAAATGTAGAAAAAACATAATAAGTCGATCTAGGACCAACGTGTTGCGACGAATCTATCAAACGACAAAAAAACGTTTAACCCCACACACACATTGTGTGTTAACTCGCAAAATTTTGAACGAAGCGTAAAAACTTGCAAAAGATGAAAAGTATGGAGGATAAAAGTTGAAAATAAAAAAGTGTTATAGTTAAATTGCAAAAGATGGAAACTTTAGGTTAAAAGTTAAAAAACAAAATGGTTAAAGTGTAAAAAGTAAAATTCTTTGGTAAATTATATTTAATGTAGTTTTTTTTTTTTTTTTTGAAAACCTCCCGATGCAAAGGATACAACACCATAATGCAACAACTTGTTGCTAATTTATAATATGGAAATATTGATAGTGAAACATAAAAGATATGTTTTGAAGGCTTAATTAGGTTTTTAAAAAGATATTACTTTTAATTGAAAATCAACGTAAATGGGCCACTCATATCAAGCAATAATGCATCAATCTATATAAAAACAAACAAAATAATTAATTATCAATGTGATATGGACCACTTATTTCCTCATTACAACAAACTTAAAATACTTCCATATGCATTAAAAATAGAAAAAAAAATCAATTTTATAATTGCTTTAAGTATTATTAAATTACAACTAACTTAAAATACTTCAATATGCATTAAAAATAGAAAAAAAAATCAAATTTATAATTGCTTTAAGTATTATTAATTAAATTTAATCGGCACCTTTTCTGAATAGAGCCAAGTATAGTTGAATTGACTTCTGTTTACGTCTTAGCCTCTTGAAATAATTAATACACTTAAAATCATATACAAGAAAATCACAAGACAAAAGTTTTCTTTTATGTATTTATGGATTATATAGGATTGATCATAGCAGGCAATATTTTGTCTATAAATACATGAGATTACATGAATTAATAATCACATGCCAACCTTTATAATTATGTACAATAAAATACATGAGATTACATGAATTAATCACATACCAACTTTATAATCATGTACAATAAAAAAATGATTTTAAATATACAGAAGTAAGCACCTAACTCATTTTTTTATACAACTCGATGACATCGATGCAACTAGGTAACGACGCAAACCGGATGTGGGAGGCTATGGCGACTACAATCAGTACAGTGGCGATTGAGACGCTAGGGGTCACAACAGGAAAGACTAGAGGGCATAAGGAGTCCTGGTGGTGGAATGAAGACGTGCATACCAAAATAAAGGATAAGCAACAGAGTTTTAGAGATATTTTGAGGTGCACAGATGAGGGGGAGCGGCTGAGGGTGAAGGAGATATACAAGAAGGCAAAAAGGGAAGCGAAAAAGGCGGTGACCGAGGCAAAAAACACAGCATATAAACACATGTATGAACGTTTGGAAACGATAGAGGGGGAGCTTGACATGTTCAAGATTTCCAAAGCTAGGGAGCGAAGAAGACAAGATCTAGGAGTAGTAAAGTTTATCAAAGGAGAAGATGGACGTGTTTTGGTCAAGGCACATGACATTAAGTTGAGATGGCAAACCTACTTCCACAATCTTTTCAACGACGGAAGGGCATACCAACAAGATAGCGACAATCCCATGACTCAAAGGCGACAACGGAATAATTGCTACTGTAGGAGGATCACACATGAAGAGGTGAGGATGGCACTTAGGAAGATGGGAATAGGCAAGGCAGTGGGTCTGGATAACATACCGATTGAGGTGTGGAAGTGTTTGGGGGAAGAAGGAGTCCGATGGTTAACATTTTTGTTCAATCTTATCTTCAAGACTGGAAAAATGCCAGATCAATGGAGGAGTAGTGTCGTGGTGCCTTTATACAAGAATAAAGGAGACGTCCAATGTTGTGGGAACTACAGAGGAATCAAACTGCTAAGTCACACTATGAAGCTCTGGGAGAGGATAATTGAAACTAGAATTAGAAGAGAAACTCAGGTTTCAGTAAATCAATTTGGATTCATGAAAGGGAGGTCAACTACAGAAGCGATACATATTCTAAGAAGGTTGATGGAAAAATATAGAGCGAAGAAGCAAGATTTACATATGGTGTTTATCGACCTTGAAAAGGCATATGACACTGTCCCACGCCAACTGATTTGGGATACTTTGGAAGCTCGAGGGCTACCTGGGAAGTATATAGACACAATTAAGGATACATACGATAGAACCGAGACTAGTGTCCGCGCCCCTGTAGGGGATACAAACTCCTTTCCGGTGGAGGTAGGACTCCATCAATGGTCTGCGTTGAGCCCTTTTTTTTGCGGTTGTCTTGGATGAGTTGTCCAAGCTGATCCAGGAGACAGTTCCGTGGTGCATGTTTTTTGCAGACGATATTGTGTTGATTGCAGAGTCTAAAACGTGCCTGAACGAGAGGGTAGAAGAGTGGCGAGTAGCTTTAGAGAGCAAGGGCCTAAGAATTAGTCGATCTAAGACTGAGTATCTACACTGTGATTTCAGTGGTCTAGCCGATGACGATAACACCCAAATCACCATTGAGGATCAATTGGTCCCGCAGGCAACTAAATTTAAGTATCTGGGGTCGTTTGTACAAAGAGATGGTGACATAGATAGTGATGTAACCCATCGCATACAGGCTGGCTGGTGTAGATGGAGGGCAGCCAGAGGGGTATTATGCGATAGGAGGTTCCCAACTAAACTAAAGGGAAAATTTTACAGGGTAGCAATTAGGCCTGCTATGCTATATGGAACAGACTGTTGGGCTATCAAGAAGACACAAACGCGCAAAATGGAGGTGGCTGAGATGAGGATGCTGAGGTGGATGTGTGGAAACACGAGGTTAGATCGAATAAGAAATGTAGTTTTTATGGAAAGATTAGGAGTGGCTAGTATATCGAATAAGATTAAGGAGGGGAGATTGAGATGGTTTGGGCATGTGAAGCGGGGGGAAACGACGACACCAGTTAGAGTAGTGGAAAATCTCACTGTGGAGGGGAAGAGAGGAAGAGGTAGACCCAAACTGACCTGGGATGAGCAAATTGGGCATGACTTATTAGAGTTGCACCTTTCTGAGGACATGGCCCAAGATAGGACTTCGTGGAGGCGTAGAATTAGGGTTAAAGACTCCTAGAAGATATTGCAGTAGGGTCTTAGGTGTATTTAGGGACGTAGATTTTTCTTATCTTTTAAGTGACTTTACAGGTGATTGTCCTCTTGTGTTTATACTTTATACCCATATGATGTTGTATGCTACCATACATGTTTTACACTATATTGTGTCACTATCTGATCACTTTTTTGGTATGTTGGTATGTTTTGTGTTGGTATACTCTCTGACTTCTTATATATATATATATTTTGACTTGGTGCGTTGGTATGTTGATGGTTTTAGAGTCGGGGGTCTCTCTGGAAGCAGCTTCTATATCCTTAGGGATGGAGGCAAGGTCTGTCTACATCCCACCCTCCGCAGACCCTATAAGTAGCTTTTGCTATTTGTGGGATATACTGGGTATGGTTGTTGTTGTTGAAATGGAAAAAGGACAAATGTTAACACACAAGAAGTATATACTTGAAAAAAAAATTATTAAGGGTGGTCGGAGTGGAGCATGGGGAGAGCCAGGAAAGGTGTGTATCGATAATGGGTTCTCATGATTAAAAGAATAGATACCCTACAGAGAATTCACACGTCAAAATCGAGTATGTTTCTATTTATCAATAAGTATTGGAAAAATCGGGATTAATCGGCGACTAGTAAGCGATTAATCGCTAGTCGGTCGGCCACTGATTAATTTATGGTAATTGGTGAACTAATCACTAGTTGGCCCTAATCGGTCCTAGCTGGCCTAGTCGGCCGGAAAATCGGTTTTAGTCGGCCGGAAATCGGTCCTAGTTGGCCGAAACCAGCTTTACTCGGCTGGAAATAGGCTATTCCACCTAGATTCCGATTAGATTCCAGCCAAAACCTGTAAATTCTGACAATTAATCATGTATACTTACAAAAATGGGTAATGGAGTGTTTAAACATGTCTACTTACAAAATTACATATAAAAATGTGTGTATATATGTATATATAAAACTTGAAATCACATATAAAAATATCAATCCGATTAATCGCTAGTTGGTACCCCCACTACTGACTAGCGCCTAAAAATTCTTACAACTACGCTATCAATACATTTTCAATAATACTTAAACATGAAATTAATTTTACATAATTATTCACTATACAAATCAAACTAGTCTGAAATTAACACAAACATGCAACTAAATATATACTAAATATACTATATTTTTCAATAAATATACTAAATATATACTAAATATACTTAAACGTGTTGGAGGCTTTGGAAAGCTAGGAACGAGATGATTTTCTCCAATAAAGTTCCAAAAGTAGTCGATATAGTGTCGGATGTTAAGGCTTTGGGGTTTTTGTGGTATAGTACTAGGGCGAGACGGGATTCGGTGGATTGGGAGAAATGGTGTAAGTTTGATTTGATGTAAGTGTTCTGTTCGGTTTCGGCTTTCTATTCCATCTTGGAATAGTTTGTCGTTTTGGTTGAATGAAAGTTGATTTTCAAAAAAAAAAAAAAACTATATTTTTCAATTATTTTTACAACTCTCATTTTCATATTATTAAATAAGATCATGTTAAAATCAAAAGATTTTGTGTATATTTTGGATCACTATATGAATGCTCTCTTTTTCTTTTTTCCAGTTTTGCACAGTCCTCACTGCCCACCTTTTGTGGCTCTTTGTCCTCATTCTTTTCCTCTTCTTCACGTGACCCCCCCCCCCCCCCCCCCCCCCCCCCCCCCCCTGAACTCACAAACATAACCAAGTTTCAAACCCAAAAGATTCTTCAGATCTCCACACTCTAACCACAAATAATGCCACCACAACCACCACCACTATTCCGCCTTATTCCACCACTCATCTTCCTTCTAACCACCGTAACATCTCACCTATGCCCACCATTCACCACCACCACACCACCATACCCTTTCTCAACCACCCCTGGCTCCGGCCTCCCATCCTTCCAAATCACATGCCACCCACCACCACTCTCCGCCACCATCACCATCAACAACCACAACTTCTCTCTCCTCACCTTTGACCCCACCACCCCCACCCTCTCCCTCTTCCCCCACCCCACCCCCACCACCACTAAATGCACCACCACCACCACCACCACCCTACCAACCCAACCCATAAACCTCTCACACTCCCCATTCAAACCCACCGACTCTTTCTGCTCTCGCCTCTCTTACATCACCCCTTGCAACCCACCCACCACCACCACCTTACCTAACTGCACCCACTGCCCATACCTTTGTAAAATTACCAAAACACCCCTTCACCTCATCAACTCTTGTGGATCTCATCCTCCACCTCAGCTCACCCATGAAGGCTGCCAACCAGACATCCTAGGTTTCCTCGACAGCTTCCTAAGATTCGGAATCCAAGTCGAATATCAACAACAAGATTCTTACTTCACCAACTGCAAATCTTGCAAATCCATTAACGGAACCTGTGGATACAACTCTACCCACCCCAACAAACCGTTTTTATGCCTTCAAACAACGAATTTCAAAACCCAAAAACCGGTTCACACAAAACGTAACATACGTATAGCTTTGATGTCGTTAGCTACATTGGTCTTATGTATGTTACTAATTATTTTATTTACATACATTTCAAGAACAAAAAAGCTATCCCCGGTTCAAGATCCAGCTGTTTTATACCTCCACAGGCACCGGTCTGCCAGCTTGTTACCACCGGTTTACACTTTTGAAGAGCTTCAACAAGCAACCAACAACTTCGACCCGGTTCACAAAATCGGTGACGGCGGGTTCGGGTCGGTTTTCGTGGGTCATTTTGAAGAAACCAGAGTTTTCGCTATTAAATTCTTACACAAACAAAATCCCACTTCGAATTCGGTCTCAACCAAGTCTTTTTGTAATGAGATCTTGATATTGTCGTCGTTAAACCACCCGAATTTGGTTAAACTTCATGGGTATTGTAGTGACCCGAGAGGGTTGTTACTTGTGTACGAGTATGTGCCTAATGGAACACTTTCGGATCATCTGCACGTGCGCAGGAAAACGTGTTTACCCTGGCACGTGCGGCTGGATATCGCGTTGCAGATCGCTGTTGCGATCGAGTACCTTCATTTTTCGGTTGTTCCGCCGATTGTTCATAGAGACATTACGTCGAACAACATATTTGCGGACAAGGATATGCGTGTTAAAGTTGGGGATTTCGGGTTATCAAGGTTGTTGGATCCGGGTTGTGTGTGGACCGGTCCGCAAGGTACTCCTGGGTACTTGGATCCGGATTATTACCGGTCGTTCCGGTTGACTGAAAAGAGTGATATTTATAGTTTTGGAGTAGTATTATTGGAATTGGTTACCGGGATGAAAGCGGTTGATGTGAATAGGGATAAGAGGGAGATGACGTTGGCGGATATGGCGGTGGGGAAGATTCAGATGGGGTTGTTGGCGGAGGTGATTGATCCGAGGTTAGCTACGGTGGATGGTGGTGCTGTGGCGGCGGTGGCGGAGCTTTCGTTTCGGTGTGTGGCGGCCGATAGAGATGATCGGCCCGATGCGAAAGAAGTGGTGGCGGAGTTGAGGAGGATTAAGGGACGTACACGTGGCGGTGGTGGTGGTGGTTCGGCGGTGGGGATGATTAGGGCCGCGAATTCGAATAGTGTTGTCCCTGATGGCGGGCCGGTTATGTAATTTATTTTTGTTATAGTTAGGCTGAGTGTAGTGGTTTAACGTCAATTGTAACGGGTTTAAAAGGACGCCAATGAAAACCCTCCATTTGAAAGGGTGCGTTAGCCCACTACTTAGAGCCTAACTATTTTTTATTGGTTACTTCTTTTTTATGATGTAAAAGAAATGAGTTTGATATAGTTGATGTATGAATGATGGTTCACACGTGTGTTTGGAGTTTATATAGTTGTGACTTGTGACAAAATTTGCTTTCTCCTTTCTAATTTAGACTTTATATTAACAATACTTGAACTAGATAGAGGTGCACAAATCGGGTTTTGGACCCAAACTGGTTCGGGTTGAAACCGGGTTGGGTTGGGTTGACAAAAGTTTGAACCATATCTAGCGAAGCCGGGTCGGGTTAGAACTGGTTTTTTTAGTGGGGAAAGATTAGGTTTGATTGGGTTGAAACCGGGTTTTGAGAGGTTCAAATTGGGTTTAACCGTGTTCAACCCTTATGCATGTCGGGTCGGGTTAGTTTTTTATGTCCACCTCTAAACCCATATACCAACATATAAGCCCACCCACCCTATGAAAAGACCAATAATTGGTCCGGATACTAGACAGATGTAACATAAACCTTAGCTTGGGTTTCACTTGATAAGAACTTATGGGACCAATACTTAGCCCAAATGCCCAACATATATAAACCCACATGGGTTCCCTTAACATACCATCATAGCATCACTTACTTTCTCTTTTTGATGAATTTGCAACTAATAATTCTACCTTGATTATGCAAGTGCCAATGAGCTTGTGGTGGAGTGGTAAGGGAGAGACTTGGGTTTCTAAAAGACCCAGGTTCAATTCCTGCTTCCCCTATTAGTTTTCAACGGCACATGGGAGACTAGGCGAGTAGGCGGCGATCACTAGTTCGATCTTTGAACTGAACGGGTTTTACCTCACTGCATTGTCGTGCCTTCGGGCGAGTGTTCATAGGCTTCTGCCCTAGGTGAGGGTTTTCCCCGGTTCGGAGGTGAGTGTATCCCGATGTTGTGAATTTCGCCAGTAGCCCATTTAGAGGATTCGTTGACCGTTCAAAAATAATAATAATAATAATAATTCTACCTTGATACTTTCTCTTTTTGATGTGGAATTGAATTTACAACTAATAATTCTACCTTGATTAGACCTGCATTTTCTTAAAACATAAGCATGTTAAATCATCTTCTTTTTCTTCTCTAGAGTTTACTGCAGAGCCGTTCCAACGATTTTGAAGACCCTAAGTGAACTACGAAGTGAAGACCCTTTTTCAAAATTATCATTTTCAACATATTTAGTAACAAAACCCTCTTGGTTTACCCGGGCTTGAATGTGGGCTTTCTTCCTAAACAATTTTTATTTGTGCTCCTTTAAAATATAATTGGTTTAGTTTTGTTTTTTTCGGGTCTAATAAATATACAATATATAAAACTTACTAAAAGTTGGAGGCCTTAGGCCAGTGCCTAAGGTGGAAAGTCTAACAGGCCGGCCCTGACTTTACTGTGGGATCTATACGTCCCCTTACTCTCTTCTATCTTCCTCGTGTCCCACCGTGTCATATCCCACATAGGACTCGTATGTGAATTTAGCTAATGTCCATTAGTTTTTTTTAACAATCCCCAAATTTGGAGAGTATAAACATTAAGAAACTAATCTCTATCACTTCATGGTTATATTTTCTGTGTGAAGTAGTTTCAGATGAGGGAATTTGCACTCGATTGTTGTTCGTAAATACCAAATGTGTTAGCCTTATGAGGCTTTTCAACAGGTTGGTCATGATACTTTAATCAAAAGTTACATTTGTTTGCATTGTAGGCGGTTGATATATACAAATGTGCCTATAACAGGTCTTAAACAATCCTTAGTTGCATTTTTATAATTTGATATATATATTCTAAGATCGTGATGTGTAACAAAGTCAGGGCCCTATTGAGATTGAGATTTGAGACATTGATTAACCATAACGATGATTTTTCCTAATTTTGGCCCTAATTTCGCACAATCCGCAATCAATTTCACATTGTTTACTCAAAAGACGGCGCAAGTAATGACGGTTGGTGTATTGCGGCGTTGCTTTTGGATTCTAGAATGAGGCGTGTGCGGAGAATGTGGACTCCTGACTAAAATCCTAAATCAAGGGCCTAAAAACGGTGTTTGAACGTGCTAAAAACAAGTCTTAATATATGAAAAGAAGGAAAAATAGAGGCCCTTGTTTTTGGTGGCTCTAGTTCTTAGCCTAAGTTGATAAGCCTAACGGGCCGGCCCTGATTCAACATGTGCCTCTTTTGCACGCGTTAGAACAAACCTAAGACCGATTCGTTGCTTGGGGTCATGTTCATTGAGCTTGGTCATAATAACGTTCCTAACTTTTGTTTACTATTTTTTTAGATTTTAAATCTGGTCATCTAACTTGTAATATTTACACAGAAACTTACAAATAAAAAAAGGAAAAGAAAAATAAGGTCCTACCGGGAGTCGAACCCAGGTCGCTGGATTCAAAGTCCAGAGTGCTAACCACTACACCATAGAACCATTTATGTTCTGGTAACTGTAGTATAAACTTTAATATGCTCTCAAAATGATGTTAAGTAGGTATAAATAGCAGCTTTATAAAGGTAAATCACTAAATTGCATACAAAAGAATTAGTATTAATACTTTATTTAAGGTTTGTTATCGAAGGTATTTAATTTTTTCTACACATAGAAACAATCGTTTTTTAAGTTTTCGTATTATATGCCATATGTGCTGACATGTATGTTAAACAACTAAAATGAAATGGCATGCCGCATGTAACAAAACAAATAATATTATATAAAATGCTTACAAATATAGGCATAATAAAAACTTAGTGGATGCAAGAAAATGTATCAAACTTGACACAAGTTAGTATACTTTATCCATCAAACTGCTATTAGTTTGTGATTTTATATTAATATGTAGAATTAAACCTTGAAAACGCTTTGAATCTCGCTTAAACGTTCCTGACCCACGACCAACACTTGGTATAGTCTATTTCGAGGGTGTGAAAGCATATCTGTAAGCGTTAATAATCTTCCTCTCGTGTGCACTTAATTGATGGTCATCTAGGTTTACAAAACGACACGTATAGCTTCATCCTTTCTCGAAATGGTACAACCATATCTCGAGGAAAACCTTTTCGCCTTTTCTTATCATCATCATGTATCATCCAGTTCAAATCAACTATATAATTCAATTGAAATAGAATATGTTGACTTGAACCAAAGTATGCATTATGCAACAACCATGTTTGTTCCATGTGGGATTTTTGCTTCTTAGTTCCTCCTCGTGATTGAGTATTTGAGTGTTTGCTTCTCAACTCATTCACATTTAACAAAATAATTTATCAAACATAACCGTTAGCATATAACCCCTTGAAAACAAAACATGATTTGAACCAGGGGCAGACCTACCCCAAGCCGTGGGTGGTCGGGTGCACCCCTTGAAAAAAAAATAGTGTTATTTTATGTCGAAAATCCCGACCGCGCCCCTTGAAAATTTTCAACTGCCTCCCTTAGAAAAAAAATATGAATTTATAAAAAAAATTGTAAACACTGATTTTTATTAATATATAAATATATAACACAACTTATGTAACACCTCGAAAATTCACGTCTTATAAGGTGTTGACACGTGTCATAATCTTGAACGTGAGAAAGTATACTTTAGAGGGACTAAAGTTGACAAACATAGAAAGTACGTGAAAATAAGGGTTCAAAATGTCAACAATGGATAAATATACTTTATAATAACCCTACATGATGTTTATACCCTTAGACGGATAAATTATGGATCATACGAAGCTAAAAGTGAGAGATTTCAAACCACAAGGGTTAAATGTGTCAACATGTTAAAGTTATACCTCTGGGTGACCTTTTAGCAAACCCGAAGCTTTGTAGCGGTTAAGTATGCTCACTAGAATGCACGATATAAATTTCATAAAGTTTCGTTATCGTATGAGCAAGTTGTGATCAAATTCGTTTAAAAGGGTTAAAAGCGTTAACGTTGAAAGTTATGACTTTTCGGGTTAACCGAAAGTGCCCAGGGACTTGGCAAAGTGGGTATAAGTCCTAAAGCCCTTATGGGTAAATAATAAGGGGTCAAATTGCAAAATATAAGCTTACTTGACCTTTCGGAAGGGCCAAGAGTCACTTATGCAACAAATGGAAAAGATAATGGCTGATCAGAAGCCCTGCGCATCGTAGCCAAGAAGGCCCTACGATGCGCAAGCAGTCCCCCAGCACCAGAAAACTAACAGCAGCCTGTCATGCGCGATTTTAACCAATCTTGCCGGTTTTCCTCACTTGTGGGTGACCCCTAAACTTCTCTAGAACACTAGGGACATGTGTTTATCATTTGTGGTGGATCATAGACATACTTGTCAACAAGTTATGGTGATTGAAGGCACTATATAAGACCCACTAACTTGCAAACATTCACCATTCATCTTCTGAGCATTTGTGAAGCACAAGAGCTGATCCCAAGTCTTTCTAATCATCTCTAGTCGACCATTAATCACCTTGTAAGTTGCCTAACCCTTCTAAATTCAGTTTTGCTTTATAATTAGTTTAAAAGTCAATATATCGTACTTAACGATTGACTTCGTGATTAAGTAACGATAGCTCAGTCGTATCTCGAATTAATAGTACCGTTAGATAGGTAATTATGTGGGTATTAAAACCTTATAATGGCAAGTTCTGATTCCAGACCTATCTAGGTCGTTTGTCGAGTCAAATGTTGACCGAAAAAGTCAACAGAAACGTCAAATATGATTTAATGCACTATTAGCAATCCGAGAGGCGTGTAACCTGTTTTAACTTTAATATAACATGGTAATAAGTATAAAAAACTTGTCTACGCTTGTCCGACTCGACAAATTTCCGTTTAAACCCGGTTCGGAACCGAAAGGCGCAAAACCTTGACTTTTGCTTTAACTTCGGTTCTGACCCGTTTTAAATTGATTCGGTATTGCCTTAGTGTTTCATTAGGGTTGGGTTACATGATAGTATAGGTCTCTGAACCTGTTCCGTTGATTATCCGATTCGTTCGCGCATTTCCGTTAAGTGCTTAAATAATGACCATAATGCCCTTATGACCATACAACGAGAATTTTGAAAATGTGGAAGTACAATAATCTTAGTTACTGATTATTAAACATGTACGTAAATTTTCACGTCAATCGGAGGTCTAGATTAGGAGATATGCGCATTAGCGTAAACGGTAGACTTTTTATTAATTAAACGGCGCGATTAGCGCATAGCCTATCTAAACCCGATTTTCGGCACCAAACCTTTTCCCCACTGATGTTAAATAATATTTTGGGACTTTTGAAGGTTTTTAATTATTTTTAAACTGGTCTTAAGCTATGCTTATCGCCTTAATTCGGTTAATACCGAATTTACCCTTTTCGGTCATAAAATGATTTCTACAAGGAATTTTGACGCGAATCCAATTGCTACTGATTTTAAATAATAAATGTAATGTTTTGAGCCTGTTTAACTAATCAGAAAACCCAGAATCGTATTTTTTTATCGTACGTCGCTTAAAACGGGTTTATACGCGTAGTTTAGGCTTAAAACCATTTTGACACATAAGGATTATTACCAACTAATATAATCTGTTAAAAATAAGTTGTTTACTGATTACTTCAGTCCCGAACATCGGGGTTACGTTAAATCCCTTTTATAATCTCTAAAATGACCAAAATACCCTACGGGGCATAATTAATGATTAAACTCGTTTTGGGCATTATGGAAGATATCATAATGATATCACAACATATTTAAAGCATATTAACTTAGGAAACCTGTTCGCGACTCTTATGGTTACCCGTTACGCCTCCGGCGCGTTCGGTTCGGTTTATGTAACTAGTTTGCATAAATTAGCCGAAACGGGTCAAACCTTATCCTTTTTATCTCAAAATCCAGAATGTGTTTAGTTTACCCATATTATACAAGTCTTCGAACTTGTCGGGTCTAAATCACATTCTATTCCGGTCTTCGCTTAATCATGCGTTTGAACCGTAAACCTTTCTTAAAACTAACCGGTCTAAATTACGACTTAAATAAGACCCGTTAGGAATCTAATAGGTTAATAAAACCTTCGTTCCAGATTAAGAGCCCCAGTAGAAGTACTTGTGCTTGCTGATTAAGATATACGGCTGAGTGTAAATTGCATTGCTAGCTCAGGTAAATACTTTTAACTTATTTTCCCTTATACGGGCTTGGGATACGGTATTATAAAAATACCGCTTGGTCGGGTGTAGAAACCTTTTAATCGGAGATGATTAAATTGCATAATCCCGTTTTAATCTGTATTGATTGATAACAAATAACATTGGGGGTTAATGACCATGTCCTGGATATCCTTGGCTCATTTTAAAAAGTGAATGGCCACGACGTAAGCACAAGGTGTAGACATAACACCTCCTGTTGCATATGTATAACGTATACTCACTCGTAAGGGTATCTTCTTGTGAGATTATATTTGTGGTGTGTCGATTAATCTTGTCCGGCTTGTATTGTATAATCACCGGCCCTAAATGTTGGACAACCATGTAAATCGGATACAAGATTTTTATTAATAAAATTGTCCCAAGTATAAAAGATTGATTTTGCCTCTGTGCATTTTAATCAATATGTCAAGATATTTTGTGCCGTTTGCACTCAAATCACTTTTCAAACTCTTTTTCCAAAATGAGTCAGTTAATTGTATTTACCAGTGTAAACTGACGTATTTTCCAAAAGGTTAAGTGACAGGTACTACGCATAATTGGCTGGGAGCTCAGGGTGTCATTAGGGAATCTTGCAAGTTCTAGATGCCTGAAGTCTGTTGAACAGTTTTAGTATCTTTTGTTTGATCCGCCTGTGGATCCTTTACCTTCCGTTGTAATACTTTGACATTACTTATATTCGGAATGTAATAATAATAATTATCTTTTGCTTCCGCTGTGCATTATTATATTGTGTTGTTTGACTATTATGTTGCCAACCACGTCACGATACTCCCCCACCGGGCCCACCGGTGACACGTGGAAATTTGGGGTGTGACAGGTTGGTATCAGAGCCAACACTGAGTGAATTAAACACTAGCCTTTTGTGTTTAATCTCAGTTACACAATTGCACATATCTAAACTCCTGAGTCTAGACTTAACATAGGAATATTCTCAATCCTAATCTGGAAATTTTACTTCCAAATTTTTATTGGATACGTCGCCAAGCGAAGAAGCCATAATAGGAGTTCTCCACACCCGGAGCCCTGAGATGCTGAGCTTCGTACCGCGGCTAGAATGAAACGAGCATCCAAGGAGAATGCATTCAGAAATAAAATGAAGAATAAACTCCTTTTACTGAAGATCGTTTCCTTATTAGTCCTTATAAGGACATATTTAT